>JAVYIG010014122.1:0-43298 GCA_035222895.1 Strongylocentrotus droebachiensis
TGGATGGACTCCTCAACCTGCGGACGCTCAATGTCGCTTGCAATCAGCTCTCCACCATCACAGGCCTTAGATCATTAAAGTAAGCTCATCATCAATAATAATACACTGCATGTACTGTTTTTCGCGTGGTTAAATTTTCGCACTGAGCGACCCCAAAACATATTCACAGGTTCTTAAATTCCAGCCCGTCAAAACGTGCACACCAAATTTAGCTTGAAATCCACAAATATTGCCACGTTTACAGAAGTTTGTTTGTCTTTAATACGTCAGTCACACTACCAAACCAGCTCGAAACCAACTCCCAATCGACCACCATTCAGTGGTAATGCGATGTTTAGTTCAGTCTGTGGTCTGTTTCGTGTCAGTATTCTTGGTGTGGCAAAGGTTAATCTTTTCAAATGAATTATCATAGTGATTTTTCCTAAAGGCTTGTCACAGGGTGATAACATTTCTGGTGGTAATTTTATCATGGATTAAAAAAAGTATGAAGGATAGTAAATTACAGGATATAAAAATATTACTTAAAAAATATGCTAGGAAATGAAAATGCCATGTCAGGTAATATTTCAGAGGTTTAAAGTACCAGACAGTCTGTCATAAATGAAAAGTGATCTGGTATTTTCCAGAAATCTGGAAATATATTATAATAATTCATCACCGTGGTTGAAAGATAGTTGGTAGTTTTGGTACCAGTGTTTCAATTTTTTGTGGAGGGGGGGGGGGGGGGGGGGGTGGGTAGATGTGTAAAAAAAAACCTGAAAGGTAAACAAGGATTATGGATATCACCTGTTAGGAGCTAAAAGGGTGTTAAATCATGTACTCTAACAGAGATTAGTAATGATAGTGCCTTTCTGGCTGTGTGAACATGTACATGTTCATATATCCCATCTGCCATATTTACCACCTAGGCTGGTATTATAAAACTACATTTTGCTCTTTTTTTTTGGGGGGGGTGTGCTAAGAGAGTTCAATCTATTAAATACAATTCTCTTATCTCTATGTATCTCTCTCTCTCTCTATTTTATATCTATTCCCTTTATATTCTCAATGTCTCAATGTCTTCTCTCCCTCTCTCTCTCTCCTTCCCTCTTTCTCTCTCTTGCTTTTGTTATTGATATCTGCATGCAGATCACTTTTGAAGCTGAATGCTTCGTACAATCAAATCCACGACATCTCGGGTCTGAGGGAACTTCATGGCTCAGACTTCAGCCTGACACACCTTCATCTCCACGGTAACCAACTGTCTTCAGCAGAGCATCTGATTGGGTGTCTGGCTGGTTTGTCACGCCTTTGTCATGTGACCTTCCTCCACGAGCAGAGTGACAATCCAGTGTGTAGATTACCTGGTTAGTTTCAAGCTCTTTTCTCTTGTTCCTTTAAGCTCTCAAGGGGTTTAAAGATAAAGGTGATACAGGGCACTGTTTCAGAAAACTTGTTATCAATAACAAATGCTAGATTTCTATGACAAATCTGCTCTCAGCCAATCAAATGCCACTATTTCAGTAGCTTATAACAGTCATTGTAACTTGGTATTGATAACAAGTTGCATGAAACAGGGCCTAGTTGCGCTAATATACTTACATTGAAAAGGAAACAGTCTCAAAGTAATTTGGTGGGGTTGATTATGTAGGGCATATGAGTTATTGTATACTGTGAAGTTTTGGAATCATGAAAATAATATACCGTTAATTAACGGTGTATAAACCGCCCTCGTGTATTTTTTTTTTTGTCGAATCTATCGGCGCAAGCCAGGTCCGTGTTAAAAAAAACCACGCGGAAGGCCTTTCATTTAACTGGGAGGTGCAGCTGAATGTGTAAGCTCATTAATGTAAATTAAAAAACAGGACCTAGGGTAGAACCTTGTGGTACGCCGTGTAATAGAAGAAAAATTGGAGGAATTATTATTATAAACTACATATGGAGATCTATTCAGAAAGATTACTTTCAAACCAGATGACAGACAAATTTGAGTGTTGTTCTAGTTTCCGAGTGGTGAATCAACACACACCGATTACTGAGCTGGGAGACATTGCCAGGCATAGCGCCAGGTGGAGGGGCATAAATCAAAACTTTAAAATAAAAATAATTAAAAAAAAATATATATATATATGTATATTAAAAAAATTGGTGTACTGTGTATAAGCCGCACCCCCGACTTTGATTTTTTTTTTCGGCGGCAAAAAGGTGCGGTTAATACACCCGTTAATTACGGTGAAGAAATTCAATTGGCCATGCTTTGATGAAGATGCACTGTACATGGAAATGGATGCACATATGGAACTACATCACTACACACAAAGGGTTAGTGTAAAATTTTCAGCTGTTGACACATTAGGTATTTGAGGGCCTTTCAAGAGCTTTCCTTTTCAGGAGACATTTCTAGTTTCTACTCTGGTATTCTTCTACAGTAACATACTTCTGGTGAAAATAATCAGTCGTAAAAGGGAAATTTGTTTTATTATTATATAAGTGAATCATCCCTATGGAGCTGAAAAACTTGGCATGTCATTTTATAATAGATGATCACATGACACTATATACATGTCGGAGCTACCAAGTGTCGCGCATTATTTGTGACGTCACGCATTTCGAGGATCTGAAAACGCTATATGTACGTTACACACTCGCCCCGCGCGCCGAGTCATGAAAATGTCACACATAGGTGATCTTTGCACTTGGCGTCTCTGACAAGTATGTGTGACTTCATTTGTATTACTTGTCAGTGAAAATTATTTGTCTTATTTCAGACAATTAAGTATGAAATTACACAAGCTCATGTCCTAAATGAAAAGGAAAAAATGTGCAGTAATCCTGTTTATAAATGCAAGAAAATCCACCTATTCTGCTTTTGCAGCTGTTGCAGTGCTGGAAACAAACTCCAATATCTGTATTAGCACAAGTATGCATGTCAATGGGGAAATTATTGTATTGTGTAGTGTGTCAAGTGCTACAGTTTTTTTTTATTCATTTATTTCAATGTGTAAGCTGTACCATAAATATGACATTTATTTTGGCGACGATTGCTCCAGGATTTATTTTGTCAAAGGTGTAGGGATAGGGTTGCAATGGGGTTATTTAAGGTTTAAAGGGATTGTTTAACAATGTTAAATCTGAGATACACGGCCCTACGTGTTTTCAGGGTCTGTGATATGGTGGAATATTGAAGCCCTAAACAAAATTGCGCTTCAAAATGATCAAGAAATACCTCAAAAAAGTAAAAATCTTTGAGTGACCAGTTTTACCATACTCGTTTTCCACAATAGACTGTAGTGTTATGAAAACCCTTTGGCAAACGGTTTTCAAAATTTGTAATTCCAATCATAAATCTCTTGATAATCAGACAGGGGATCGGCTTGTAAAAGTCATGGGGTTCCTGACTGACCTAAAGGTTTATAATTATCATTGCAGCATGAGCTAAATCCAGAATTTTGTTTCAGAATCTGAGACAAAGTTACCGGATCCCTTTAATAGATCAGGGTTTGGGCTAGGATAAATAAGGTACAGTGTTCGGTCCAGGGTTGATGTTGAGATGTTTGGTTAGTGTGGGAAATTGAGTTATTGTTGCTGGAGCAAAAGCAGTATAACTGCTGTGTACTATCGAGTAATGATTCTTATCTCATCCACAGGCTATAGAACAGCATTATTCAACTCCCTGCCACAGCTTATCTCATTAGATGGTGCGGATCGAACAGGAATCTCCATCCAGACCAATGATGGTGTATCTGATATTCCAGGTAAGGGGGGTGTTTCGCAAAGATTCTAAGTCAAACTTAACTCTAAGTTGGACTTTAAAATTATGGAGAGCCATTTGTATTCCAAAGCGAAAATTCTATTGTTTTAGACTTTTTATACATTTCACAGCAAGAACATGAACTCTTTTTGATAATAGAAAATATTAATGATTTGAATCAACATTTTGTGCATTTTAAAATAACATTTACAAAATATTTTCATAGATGCTAACGGCTTTCCAAGTCCAACTTAGAGATAAGTTAAACTTAGGATCTTTGCGAAACACCCCCCCCCAGGTAAGACACCCCCTCCAATGTATCCTATCCTTGAGAAATTGCATGCCTGCTGATAAATGACATTTGACAATCTTCAAAAACCTGAGCCGAACTTTATGGCTACTGAAAACAAAGATGGTACACAAAAAGGACTTCCTACTTGCAACAAATTGACAGCTGAATGCATCAGTCGGGATGTTTAAAGGAATGAGGCACTCTGGAAAGAGAGGGGGAAGGGGGTGCGTTTAGAGCCTGGAGCCTAGAGGTGACCACAAAGTCATTTTGGCTTGTGCTAAGTTTTGGAAGGTCAATCATGGTGTGAAAATCTACAGTTTTACTTGAAAGTTTGATCTATTCATCAGATATTGATATTGAAATTATGAATGATTACTATTTTAGAGAAATTACACCTTTTATTTTGGAATTCAAACTAATGGTATTCAATGAACCTAAGATTCATCTCTTTTTCTGAAAACTTATTTGTAAAGGCATATAAAATACAATATTATCCCTAAGAGATTGAGAGATTCCCTATTTAGTTGTACACGTAGATGAAAAGTGATAAATTGTATGGAAAATAATGTATAGGTAGCTGTAACTAAAGTACGTGGCCACACCTTATAGATAGAATCATTGGGATCCTGTCAAAGCATTGCCCACATCAATGCTTCTGGACTGATGCCACATCAAATTAGTAAAATGTTGGCTCTCCAATATCATGGTTGCAATTCTGAGCGATTCTAACAAGAAAATAGAATTGTTGAGGAAGGCTCATGAGCATAACTATTTGAGGTCTAAACTACGATACTGAATTTCAGTGCCTTTTACTCATAAACAAGACGAAGGCGATGAGGGAAAATGTTATCATTGTTTTTAGAGAGGTCTGACCAGTTTTTTAATGTACTTGCTGTTTTCATCTCTTCACTGCTTCATCATTCAAGAATCATGACGGATACCAAATAGAGACAGAATGCTAGAAATGCCAAAAATAAGTGATGCCTATGCATTTGATGATGATTTTCTTTTTTTTTTAATTTTTTTTATAGAGAATGTAATCTGTAACATTTTATTCAATGGTATGTACTCATTAACATCCAGTTACTTATTATTTTGTCCTAGGTCTGGAACAATATTTGGAATACCTTCTATCGTCTGATGTAGGAAGTGGTGCTGAACAGGTAGACATGTACATAGAAATTAACAGCAAAGAATACATACATGTATCATTATGCATATCTACTTGTACTTACTTTCTCACGTATGTTTGAAGTTTCAAATTTCAAAATCTTTACCTCTATTTAGCTTCAGCTTTTGTCAATGATTTGACCTGACTTGGCCTTTCTGACTTAATCGGCAATAATCAAGTCACAGACATTTGGAGCTTAAAGGTAAAGACCAGTAATGGTCATGCGATTGCATTGTGAAAGAAACGTTGTGGAATCGATCAGAAAAGGTTGAACATCTAGCATCTAGCATCTGCAAAGTTCTGGAATCATCAAAATGATAAGAAACTTGGCCCATTCTTCGTAAAGTTACAAGCATTATACACAGAAAGATGTATATGGGACTACCCTATATCTCTCACACGACCATGAGAGAAACAAATTTTCCAAATATATGAATTAGTAGGCGTTTTCCCAGCAAATTTTTTATCATCATGTATTAGTCAAAACATATTCTTTCACATGATTGGTATGAGAGCTTCCATTTCATTTTTTGAAATTGGGGCGTTTCCAATACTGGTCTTTACCTTTAACATAATTTGTTATGTTAAAATTTTGTATTGAGATCAAAAGTTTAACTTTCAAACATACATGTACATATTACCAACACAGATGAACTTTTATGATTGATTTCTTATGTTGTTCCTTGAATGATAACATACAAAATATGAGAAAAACTACATTCCGTACTAGAATGATATTTTATTTATAAGTCAGTGCCTGATTTCGGGTCTTGTCAACCCCTCATTTTCAAGCTTTTCTCCCCTTTATATTGTACAGAACATGTTGGGTTCTAACAATATGGTCTCTTTTCATGCTTGAGCACTGCCTTTAATACACACCCCCAAACTGACTCCTTACCGACCAATTCCTGGCAAATTCGGGTTAATGTAACTTCTTCTTTTTTTTAATTTATATTTTTCCCCCACAGTAGGGCGTTTTATTGAATAATAGTGCAGTATACATTTTTCTTCATAACAACAGCTATTGAGTGATACTAACAATGACTGGATGCAACACTGAACATGTAATAATATGACATATACTGTCTATCGGTATATGCCACTGACAGTAAACTCACATTAGGCCTAAAAAAAGAAAGATGTTGTATTGCCCTTGCGACCGACCCAAAAATCTTGAAATCTATGGTCGGCTTTAAAAAAAATAAAAAAATAAACCGTTTTTTAGAGAGAAAAAAAATATGTATCAAAGCATTTAAAACTGAGAAATATCAGCCCAAAGAGGGAGGAAGGAAAAAAAAATTATTAAAAAAAAAAAAATTCCGTCCGACTGACCCATGTTTTGGCACCTAAAGGGCAATACAACATCTTTTTTTTTTAGGCCTTAATGAAAGATTGAAAGATGACCTCAGGTAAGATGCCAATAATGTACGTCGCAGTGCCAGCCAGCACCCACCGGCCACACTCCCAACCCCAACGAGCCAGAACAATAGATCCGGTCCAGTAATGTATCTTTTTGTTCAGTCTGTTGTCAGTATGGTGTCAGTCTTGTTGGTAGGACTGAGGTATAAACCCAGCTGGTTTCCGTGTTATGATTTTTTTTTTCCTTCTCCTTATTTCTTTTAAGGAAAAGGAAACTCCACTTCAAATCATTACACCTAAAATAGACCAAGTCTTGGAGAAATTCCGTCAGCGAGCCCTTGCTTCATCTGGAACCAGCACGACCGAGAAAGAGGATGAAAATTACGTCAGAATAACAGCCTTGAAACAGTCACAGGTAATAATAACTTTTATTATTATTCTTTTATTGCAACCAAAGGGTTGGATTTCAAACACAAATACAAATACAAAAATAAGCATAACAATGGTACAATGATATTCTAGAGACTGATACATCAATAAATGAATAACTATGTGGTTGCTATTTTATAATCAAATTATAATGCAAATAGTGAATGGTGAATGAGTGCAATGGTACAAGATTTTGCACAAAGTGAAAGATAAGGGACGCTCTACCCGACGAGGAGCACCCGAGTTGAATAGAGTGTCTCATCTTTCACCAAATTGAGTGCATATCGATAGTGGATTTCAAGCGGGCGCTTGCGTGAAGTAAGCAACCACAATGATAATCATCAATTCATGATGTGAATTGCTTGCATAAATTTAATGAGGATCTGAGATTACAGTCCCTAACTTCAGGCACGTGCGCGCGCCCGCACCCCCACCGTCAGTATGCACTTGTATTGTGCAGCGGTTTGTATTCGTTTTTAGGAAAATACTCCAAAAAAGAAAAAAGAAAATTGACACAAAACAGGTAAGACAGATAACTACTTTTAAATCATGCTTGTTTAATAGCTCAATTTCCTCGCCTACAACTGACATTTTTATCTCAAGAGTCTACTTCAAAAGTTTACAAAAAGTCAAGTCTCGTGTAATTTACAATGCATTATAATACGCGTGCGTGTGTGTAGCAGTTAGCTAGCTGTGTCTCGCGTGTGACGTCACAAATCTTGACGCTCTACAGAGGACCGCTGAAGGCAGAAAATCTGGATCTCAAAATTAACATTTTTGAGAGATGATTACTGCGGGCCCCAAACATATTTTGAAGAGGGAAATTGTTATACATGTATATGATCAGTAAGGCTTCCCCTTCGCAATGATATGGATTTTGCATCAATTCAAAACACTTTTGACTCTTCTGGTGACTCCTTTAAAGTGACTTGGTAACATTGTTAAAGGTTGATGCTTAATTTTTGTATAAAATGTTACTTACTATATTCCTTCTACTGTACTAACCCTCTGACATGCAAAAAATCCTGAAAAACTTCTCAAACCACGAAGATATCTATGGTCTTCTTTGAAGGAGTCGATGTATGACACCCTCTAACAGTGATTAACAGTAAATTCTCCCAACCATTTTTGAATTTTCCCAACCGTTTTTCCATGAAAAAAAGACATAAAACAGGCTATAAAAAATCTGTCGACACTTAAATGTCTGGAATGGAATGTAGAGCCATTTTATTGCTTTGTGACGATTTCCATTCACCTAAAATGTAATTCAATTGTAATAATATAGTTGGGAGAATTAAGGAATCGATCAGATCAGTTTTTCCCAATTTGTACCATGAATAATGGTCCGTTTTCACTCAAATTTTCAGATTATATTTAATTGTACATCTAGCATTGAAGTCACTACCTTAGCACCACTATCTCTCATCTGAATAATGTTACCAAGTCCCTTTAAGCATTTACTTGTGCTTGCACCCCTGTAAGGTTTTACTAAGTAGCTTTGGCTTCCAAGCAAATGCTGGTTGTTATAAACATGGCCTATTATCTCTTGCTTCATCTGTTTGTGCATACATAGGTAGGACAAGTATATCCTGCTGCCCACACTCAGTCCACCAGCCATGAGGATAGGCTGAAGATCCTGGAACAACAGCTCATGGACATCATGACTAGAAGGCCACAGGTGAGGCTTGCCTTTAAAGGGTTTGGGTAACTTTATCTCAGATTCTGAAACAAAATCCGTGAATTAGCTCATGCTGCAATGATGATTATAAACCTTTAGGTCAGTCAGGAGCCCGTGACTTTTAGAAGCCGATTGCCTGTCTGATTATCAAGATATTTATGATTGGAAATCAAAAATCAAATTTTGCGTTTTCCTAACGATTTTCATAACACTACAGTCTTATTGGGGAAAATGAGTATGGTAAAACCGGTCACTCAAAGGTATTTACTTTTTTGAGGCACTTCATGATCATTTTTGAAGCACAATTTGTTTAGGGCTTCAACATAACACCATATCACAGACACTGATAACATGAAGGGCCGTGCATTTCAGATTTAACATTGTTAAACGATCCCTTTAAAGGTACTATGTCCCATTTGCAGGCCCAAAAAATTAAAAGGTTAAATTCCAACTGCATTTGAAAGACGATACGAATTTAGAAGATTCCTCAACACGAAAGGGCTTAAAAATGGCTTTTAGTGGGAAAATAACGACCATTAGTTGTTGAATAGACTTAAGTGATTGCAATCACCTAAGGAAGAGTCTGATTTTCAGACCCTTTTACTGAATGGTCTTACGTTTTGTGCTGCACAAAGATTCAACAGTTTAATTTTGATCATTACAAGTAGTGGGTTATTAATGTAGACAAATGCTCAGGTATGTGTTACAGCTCATTTTATGTACATTATTACCAAAGAAAAAAAGATGTCAGCCAGTCACTCAATAATGTCTGACAATGAAGTCTAGAAGGTAAACAGATTTCCTTGTGTTACACCCCTATGGCGTGTAGGGATGGTTACTGTAAATAACTGGAAATAATCAAAGATGAGGAGAAACAAGTCAGTTGGTGTACTCAGTGCTCACTCAAAATGTAGAATGACACATTTATTATCTCCATAATAAATATCAACAAATAACAGAAATCATCATACAATAGCAATATTGTAAGAACAAACATTCTAGAATTAAAATGTTTTCCGTCTTATTATCCTAATGGATACATAACCATAGCAATTAATATCAAACGTCTTGTACATCACACTTCTTAACAATTTCATCCTTAAGCATGTTCCTTTGAAATTGCTAAATACTACCTGTGAATGTATTCTATACGCTAACCAATTACAATATATATTATATACAAACCCGAGAACTAACCCGGATCATGTTTATACAAAGATACCATGTTCATATAAACCATGACTTTTCCTTAAACTATCCTTATGCTCTCATGAACATACTATTCATAAAGAAGTCCTACTATTATTATAAAACGGTATCCAAGTAAACTCCCTTAAATAATCAAGGATTATTTAATACAAGTTCTATTATATCATCCAATAAAACTAACAATTAATAAGAAATAACCTTAAAGTGTGGTTTAACAAACTACTAAACTGAATCTCAAAAGTAGTAATGACACTTTAAATCATCACATCAAAATGACTATGTACTCTATAACAAACTAACTAATAGAAAGCCAAACAGACAGTTACTTACACTGTTCACAAGCTAACTGCGCATCATGCTTTATATCTTAATGCATTATAATTCACTTGTTCAATAACCTACTAAACTACTAAATACTATGGATGGAATACCAGTAAAATGTATTACTTTAGCATGAATACATAAAATATACAATATACATGTATACATACTAATATCAAAATACATAGATAGAAATGATATTGTCTTACCTGGAAATAATCAAAGATGAGGAGAAACAAGTCAGTTGGTGTACTCAGTGCTCACTCAAAATGTAGAATGACACATGTTGTACACTACTCATGCTGACCGATCCCTGCTCAAGTCTTAATCTCCAAGTTCGTCCATTTATGCTGGTAGGGTAATGTTTACTAAACTGGGGGATTAATCCTTAGCCTGTACTTCTGAGGGTAGAGTTTCTTTGTGCTCACTGGACATAGCAAACTCATATAAACTTACTAAACAATACAAAGTTAGGAACAAAGGGGTGGGCATTTACTAACTAAAGTGGAGTGGGCATTTATTAGTGAGTCATCAAACATCAAAGAATATATCTCTATAGGGGTATAACACAGCACAGAGTATATACCTATAGGGGTATAACACTTGCATAAATCGAATACTACGACACTGCTAATGTTTAAACTTCACAGATAGGACATACATGATATATCCATAATTCCTGCAAAGTTCTACAGAATTTGATGTTGGCTGCAAAAGGGACATACATGTAGTAGCTTTAAGGGCTAGGCGATCATGCGAAATATGATATTTATATCACCTAGCTTTATTTGGCACTCATTCCCCCGCCTGAAGGATGATGTAAACGAAACTTGAAATGCATTAGTAATCACCCATTCCCGATTGATTGATTCAGGAGTGAGAGCAATTTGCTTCCCTTATTCGTCTTCCTGATGATGATGAGCTAACATGTGATTTACATTACAAAACCGCTGACCATTCACGAGAGTATGCGATGTCGGTTCTGTCGTAAATGCAAATACACCTGGAAACATAAAAACAGCTGTTTTTTGCGTTGCCAATTTAATACTTACTTTAAGATAATAGCACAGGCCTTTTTACACTAATCGTGGTGTGTCTTTTTTCCACCTCCATAGGCTTGGCATGCAAGTTTGGATGCACACCCGTTTGTGTGACTAAACCAATGTGGGACTGCGTCATGAATTCACTGCTACACTAGTGTAAAAGCAACACCAAAACCGGTCCAAGCAAGATTTGATTTAATTTAATTTTGCTAGAAATATCTGATATAGGCATCATTACTCTGCTTCAAGTTTGGGGATTCAAAGTTGAACGTGAAATTTTAGATAAATATTTTCCTCTTCTCTTTTATGAGCTACCCCACTAATTCACACAAAACCTATTTGTAGGCAAGCCTTTTCTGAAAGGTACGGTATACCTTTGCAGGAGTGTATGGTTTTTTTCCCCAGATATACATAGGTGCACATCTTTAGTTTCCTACTTCACGATAGACCCACATTTTGTTTCATTCTGTGTGTTAGGTTCCTGAGGCATCACCTAGCACAGACAGTCATGAGGAACCTGGAAGGCATGCAAGAAAAATGGTGTCCAGTGGCAGAATACATGTAGCACGGAAAGGTTGGTCCCTACTTAACTTGTTAAGCATAAATAGAACATCTTCCTAATAATGCCTCAGCCACTGAAGGTGGTGCCATACCGCGTTATCTTAGAGTGACCGGTTTTACCATACTCATTTTCCCCAATAGACTGTAGTGTTATAAAAACTGTTAGCAAAACGTTTTTTTGAAATTTTGATTTCCAATCATCAATATCTTGATAATCAGACAGGCGATCGGCTTGTAAAAGTCATGGGATTCCTGACTGACTAAAAGGTTTAGAATTATCATTGCAGCATGTGCTAAATCCAGGATTTTGTTTCAGAATTTGAGACGAAGATACCCAATCCCTTTAAAGCCTGTAAGGCTATGATAACCAGCCTAATGACATGAGGACACATGCATTTTCTGTCACTCTATGCTGCATTGAATTATTTTTCTTCATAAGTGATGAATGATGTGCAGTTGAAACTGCAGCTCATCATTTTGTATTATTTTCTGTACCCTCGATCTCTCACTTCTTTTTGACATTGTCTACTCTTTGTAAATGACCGTGTTCATCTATCTTTGTCGTGTAAACTATTGTCTCGTCCCTTTCTCGTCTCTGTTGGCATCCCCCTTTTTCTTTCCCCTATTTTGTAGTTCCTTTTGAAGATACAGATTAATTAATTTCATTACTCATTATTCCTAAGTATCATTTAAGGTGTTCACACTTGTACAAGCATTGCTTTTTAGTGGACCCCTCTGTTTCCAACATGTATTTCTTACATTTTTTTTGAATGCTTATAATTGATTTGTAATGTTTTGTTAGAAACATAAATAAATTTGAAATTGAAATGGCGGTTATGGTGATGATAATGATGTACTTATTGCTTTGCAGACACAGATCCAACTGATGACAGTGATTCAGAGAAGGGAAGAAGAGGAAGAAAGCATGGAGGAAAAAAGCCAGCAACTGGGAGGCAGCAGAGGAAGAAATCTGAAGAACGGGTGTCAAAGACCAGCAAAATGTAAGATTTAACAAGATCTTTACTTAAAGACCCACGATACTACCTCTATATAGAAAACTACCCAATCGATGCCTGTTGGTCCCCCATGATCCTCTTTTTCTTATGTTAGTTGAGAGCTGAGTTAATGAGATAGCCACCTGTCAGTGACCTCGCTGTGTGGTCTAATCACTTCTGGCCCAGTATTATTGACGGTCTTTAAATACCTAATGTGTTTAAGCTGATTTTGAGTTAGTGTCCAAAGTGGGGAACAAAAGCCATTCTTTTGTCAGGTTGTCTCACTTCTTTATGTTTTTTTTTTTTCTTTCTTTCTTTTTTGTAGTCCATATTCTTTGTCACATGGTTTTTCCTCATTCTATGGTAGATCAACAGTCCAGAGATGCCAACTCTCCTGATTTCATCGGGAGCCTCCCGATAATTCACCCCAACTCCCGACCTTATGATCACCATCCTTATCCTCCAGATTTTTTTGATTTTTTATTATTTTTAATTATGATTTTTTTTGCGCTGATCAGTATAATTATCTGCGAATTGAATGAGAAATATGGTCTGTTAACTATAGCATGTAGTCATTCCATTATGTTCGCTGCTACCGAACCCTACGTAAAAGACAAATTAAGAGCAGCGAAAGATTGGTTCATCATATGTTTCGGTGTAACCAATGCGTGGATATTGACACAGAATCTGAATGGCGGAAAATCAGCAAAAGAAGACCAAGAAATGGTCTCAGAAGTATAAGACCAAATACAGTATCCAGTATTTGGAAGTCTGAAAGAGGATTTCATCATGCATTTTGTACAATATGAATGTTAATTTTTTTTAAAGTGGGAATTATAACTAGAGACACATGTAAAATGCTCCAAAATAAGGCTCAGATTGCACAAGAGAGCATCTAGAACCCCAGAGCTGGACCCCGGCCAGATGGATCAGGCGCTCCGCGCTCAAGATGTGCGCTATGAGCGCATTATTTGATGTCGGTTACAAATCCTCCCTATTTCTGATTTTCACAAGTTTGCAACTCTGCAACACACATCTTTTTTTATTTTTTTCTATTTCCAGACCTACAAAAACAAAAACAAAGTCTTGCCCCTCACCGGGAAGTAGCCAGGAAGTATCAAGATCGCCATCTAGTGGCCTGGAGAGGATAGTCAAGCCATCTGCAGCATCGAGACGTGTAGTACCGACAACACCGGAACAAGATGCAGATAAGTTGGTAGGTAGCACTCATCCAATATGTTTAGGAGTACAAGGATATAATAAGATCTCATACACCTCAACCAATACTATCAGGAGTTGTATCCTGAAAAATCTTTAATGTTAGAAATGGTGTTAATTGTCATAACAATCAAAATTATGAAAAATTATTAATTAATATCTGCGCAGGCACCAATGTCAAGTTTTAATTTTGCTCATTTTGAGTTGTTTATGACAATAAAAATCTTTTTTCCTAACATAAAAGATGAAACATCGTTTTCAGAATAGCCCCAGGACGAAAACAAATAATATGCTGTCCTCTATGCAGGACTACTATGTTCGAAGGCATATCAATGCAATTCTGTATCTCGGCAAAGACGGCAGCACACAGCGAGCAAACCTTATGTCTCAGCAGACGAAAAATTATTGCAGAGACAATATTATCTGCATTATTATTGCATGCATTATCTTGGCCACCACAAAATGAAATTAAAGAGAAGGTTGAGTTCTGGGAAGAGGTGAAAAATAATTTGTGAGCATTACCATTCTTATTATGCAAGTGTGGAAGAACATCAAATAAGACATGTTCCCTGAAAAGCATGGCTCTTCAAATGCCTTCATATTCTACATATGTCATGTAACATCGTAAAAATCCAGGGTAGGATTTTTACGCCACGTGTTTGTGTAGTCCCATATACATCTTCCTGTGTACAGTGTTTTGTAACTTTACCAAGACTTGGCCAAATTTCTTATCATTTTGATGATTCCAGAACCTTGCAATGTACACACAAATTCTTATCTGCTAGATGATCAACTTTTTCTGGTCGATTCCACACTGTTTCTTTTACAATGCAATAGCATGACCAGAACTCAACTTCATCTTTAAATGTAATTGATGTGTGTTTTTTTCTTTCTTTCAGTCATTGCTTCAAGAACTTGACCGAGAGAGGGAGAGACGATGGAAAGCAGAACAAGCAGCGATCAGGCTAGCTGACCACATCCAAGACTTACAAACTAAAGGTATTCCTTCAGAGCAGGAAGTCCATAGCGGGCAAGTTCAATGTATCTGGTCAGTCGGTCGGTGCTCCACCCGCATTGACATACCTGTCAACCCTTCCAAATAATCCGGAATATTCTAATTTTCTGGATTTTTATGACCTAAGAATTCAGAATATTCTTCTTCTTTTTTTTTCTTTTTTTTTTGTTGTTGTTGCTAAAGCCATATTAAGCTGTTTTATCATGTGCCGTGATTTGAGAGTTCACGTATTGTGTGCGTTAAATGGCTGCATGATTTTTTTTTTTTTTTTTTGTTGGTGTGCATCCTGTTCTTTACCTTTTTGTCAATTTTGGGGCACTTGATATACAAGCATAGCTTTAATAAACATGCCCTACTATTTTTTTCCCAAAAGAATTTGAAGGTCATGACATGGGAATGATATATTGTACTACTGTTATCTATGTAAAACATCATTGTTACCAGAAATGTAATTTTTGTTATGTTCTTCATACTGTGCACTATGAATAGTGAATAAATGAACTTGAATTAAACTATCTGGGGGTGTTTCACAAAGATCCTAAGTTGAACTTATCTCTATTAAAGTAGGACTTTAACAATTATGGAAAGCCATAAGCATCTTTGAAAAAAATATTTTTAAAAGCGTAAAATGTTGATTTAAATCATTCATATTTTTTATAATCAGGAGTAAATCAATCATATTTTCTATAATCAGGAGATTTAATGTTCTTGATGTGGAATTTATGAAAAGTCTAAAATACTTTAATTTTTGCTTCTGAATATATTGTATCTTAACCCGACGTTAACTGGGGGGGGGGGGTCAATTTGACCCCCCCCCCTGTAGAAATTTCGTGACTACTCCGAAACCGCGGCAGATATAAAATTTTCCTTTCATGACTTTTTTCTTTCGAGTCTTACGCATCTTTTGAAATAATTTGTTCAAATATCGGACGTACAGTTACAAAGTCACGTGACCTTTTGTCTTCGCATGTCAGCCCAACAATCGCTCATTTTTGTGATTTGTGTACAAAACATATGGAAATGTCATTTTTCCTAAAAAGAGATAAAACATTGGTTATTTAGTCTTGTTTAAAGTTTAGGTGTTTGTTTTGGGGTCAAAATAGTTAAATTGTAGTTATAAATGAAATAAAACAACAAAAACAACAAAAACAATAAAATACATAAGTTAATAAAACAATGAAATACATAAGAAATTATCAAAACAAGAGATAACAAGGAATAACCTGGCTCCTCCAATTTTTTGTGTTGTATTATTATTCCAAATGGTCAAACAAATACATGTAGTGAAAAAGAATGCTTAAATATGAATAATGTATGATTTATGGGCAAAAATGTGAATTTTATGACCTTATTTGCATAAATTACCATAAATATGCAAATGAGGGAATTTTTCGAAAAATTGAAATTACCATCGTATTCAATACACTTCACTTGACATGTATGCAAATTTTCGCGGCGATCGGCAGTGAAACGCCCCCCCCAGTAAAAACCTGATCTGAAATAGCCCAGTTAACATAGGGTTAAGGCTACAAATGGCTCTCCATAATGTTTAAGTCCAACTTAGAGTTAAGTTTGACTTAGAATCTTTGTGAAACACCCCCCTGTATGTCTTGTGTCTTTTTCAGCCAACGAGGAAAGAGAACTACAGGAGGTGGTTGTTGAAGCAAGTGGTCGTCTCAAGCAGGCCGTCATGAATGAGAAAGAGATGAAATCAAGATTAGAAGATGACGTTAGTATACTCAAGGTAATTTCTCGTCAGGTTCTCACATCCTTATTTTCCACAGATTCACCTGGACAAAATGATGTATGTACTTGATTATATCCTGAAAAGGGAAATGTATATTTCATGCTTAAAATTTGTGTTGTTAAGATAACTACTATGCATTGATTGCACCGAGAGATTCCAGAACAGTGTTCTTCCCAATCTCACGCGTATCTTAAACTTTCACTATGCAAATCCAAGCTTATAATTGCCTTAACAACCGTGCAATATTATGTTATTTCTAAAAGTGAGGCAATATCAATCAGTCATTTTAAATTTCATATATATTTTACTATAATTTTACCAATCAAATTTTAAATTATGCTTGTATATATTATATTTATTTCCATTTTTTCTTATCTCATATTGTTATTTTATACTTGCATTATGCATTGTATTTTACCTGCACTATGAAAGCATGTACAATTCAGTTTATGACTGCCATTCATGTTTTTAATAAACCTTGATTGAATTGAATTGAATTGAATTGTGCGATGTTGTATTTTTCAGGGAAGATTAAAAGAAACCATGCAGAAGTTATCAGTGACCCAGAGAGCAGAGGAAGAACAAAGACAGACTTTGAGAGCTATGGAAGAGACGGCTAGGAGAATGGAATCTGAGAAGCTCAAGCAGCAAGCACATGATGTAAGTCCTTTATAAATACAATCGTGTTGCCATTTTTTGATAGTAAGACTTCAGAAGCCGACAGAGCATCGCCCGAGTTAGAATGTTTGCTACGAGAGGTTACAAGGACCAGATTTGTTATGCCTCCGTTAAGAAGTAGCTTATTTTTTCCCCTTTTTTTCCTATTTTTCCTATTTTTCCCCCTAACCCTTTTTTTTTTTCTCAAGGGGCGGTTGGTTGAGGAATAAAAAACTTTTTTTTTTTTAGTGCTCACTATCACCCCTGCATCTAATGTACGAGGTTATAATACAACCCCAAGCCCTATAACTCCCAAGCCCCCATAACCCCCAAGCCCCCATAACCTCCAAACCCCCATAACTCCCAAATCAATATGGTCATGATGAGAACTAATATCATTGCTGCCCTCTGCTACTCTACTGCTGCTTACAGCAACAAACAAACCAAGTTTTCCTCTCTCAGCAACAGGAACTAGGGCAGCACATAGCCAGGGTCATTATGTCCTACCGGGGAAAAAATCACCAAAGGCAAAATTTAATGCTTTAAATGCCAAATTTCCTGAATTAATTAAGCTGGCTATCAAATAAGGGGCATATTGAGAGAATGACTGGTAAATGCTACATGCAGTGGCTTATCTAAGGGGGGGGGGGGGGAGAAAAAATGCTAAAGAGAGAAAGGGGCGAAAAGGAACAAAAAGTGACCATCCTTAATTAGGATCAGGCTTCCCCAATATGTTTTTAAACGTTTAAGGTGCCCAAAATATCAAAAGCTCAGTCATTTTGCTCCCTCCTCCCTCGCATGTGTTGCTCAAGGATCTCGTCATTTTCATCGGTGCTGGTTCATTTCTTGCCACCAGGTGCAGATACCCAGATACGCCACTGGCTACATGTATTGTCCTTTTCATCCGTTAGATCTAGTAGAGGTGTCTTGGTCGAGTGGATACGTCGCCGGACTGTCGATCACAATGTCCGTGGTTCCAGTCCCGCCGCGGCACTACTGTCTACATTTGCCACACTCAACCCAGGTAATGTAAATGGGTACCTTGCAGGAATTAATTCCTTGAAATGCTGGAGCGCTGTAATGGCAGCTAGGCTAAGGCCGGGGTAATATTAAATGCGCCTCGGAATAGAATTTCTAGATAGACGGCGCTATAGAAATGCCTATTATTAATATTATTTTTGATGTCCTACTGCTGCAGTAGTATTGAGAAAT
The DNA here is from genome assembly GCA_035222895.1 of Strongylocentrotus droebachiensis. Taxonomy (NCBI): domain Eukaryota; kingdom Metazoa; phylum Echinodermata; class Echinoidea; order Camarodonta; family Strongylocentrotidae; genus Strongylocentrotus; species Strongylocentrotus droebachiensis. The sequence continues at coordinate 18,638 of JAVYIG010014122.1, forward strand.
GGAGCTATTGTGAATTAATTCATAAATCGCCCCTCTTTCTTTCTTGTAGGCTAAACGTTTACAGGAGTACCAGCTTAAGACAGCAGCCGGTCAGCGAGAGCTGGAGCTAGTCCGGGTCAAGTCTGGACAGCAGGAGGGCAAGATCCATCAGCTGCAGGAGTTACTGGCAACAAGAGAACAGGAACACAGGTAAGGAAGGAGAGATGTTTCTTCAGTTTACTGGTCCTTAATAATTTTGGAACAATTTTAGAATACAACACTGGAAAAGTTGACCAGGGGGGTGTTTGACAAAGATTCTAAGTCAAGCTTAGCTCTAAGTTGGACTTAACTCTAAGGTGGACTTAAGTATTATGGAGAGCCATTTGTAGCCTTATAATTAAATATATTCAAAAGCAAAATTTAAGTATTTTAGACTTTTCATAATTCCATTCTGTGCATTTAAATTCTATAGAAATGAATTGCAGAATTACTACAAGCCTGGGAGCAGAGAAATTCAAGACATGCTTGAAAAAGAAGTGAGCAGAGAGAGAGAAAAACATGAACATGGGCAATTTTTCTACAAAGAGAGGTAAATCGGTTTCCATGATGACTAGATCTGCGATAAAAATGAGACAGGATAGCATTTCTTCCAGTACAGAAATCAGTTCATTTAACTGGATTATTCATACCCCTTGTAAATTGATGTTGTTGTTTTTTTGTGGGTGTTTTTCAAGAATGAAAGGTGGATTAATTAAATAAGGGCCTTTGTTGGATTATAAAAGCTTTAATATGCTACATTATCAAGAAACATAAATATGACATTTTCACATACTTAAAACATTACATAACTTGGTATTAAAGGGTATGTTGTTGTTAACTTAAAACCATAAAACTGTGAATAGGTCACAGTTGAGGTGAAATGGAAAACAATTTAAAAAAGTGTCTTCGACATCTTTTGTGAAAATGTGTAGGTGTCCCTTTTTCTGTTTTTTACTCACCATGAGTCTGCATCATTTATGAGAAGGAAAAAAATGTTCCTATTTAGCTTGTTTATGGTACTCAAGACCAGAGGGCAGTGTTTCACAAAACCGTCATCAGTACAACTTCCCAGACAGCCCATTGAAATGCAATGTATTACATTTAACACACGTTTCAACGGGTAGTCGGTGAACTTGTACTCAAGACAGTTTTGTGAAACGCTGCCCTGGTAAGATTACAAGCTTTCCAATAGTACCATAACAATGCCCATGGGTATTCCTACCGGAGATGTGGGCAAGGGAGAGTTGACACCCCCAAATGACTGGGTAGATGTACAGTACTTTAAAAAATATTAAATCTTGCACCGCAAGCCTTCTAGTACAGTCAAACCTGCTTAAGTGACCATCTGTCTCTAAAGACCACATTTTTGTGTTTCCCTTGGGCGGTCGCTATAGACAGGTTTGACTGTAGTTACATACAGCATCTTTATGGATTATTTCATTTCATTAAACAGAATAGAGACATTGACAAAGCAGTATACAGATCTTGAAGATGAGTTCAGGCTGGCCCTGCAGATAGAGTCCAACAGGTTCCAAGAGGTGAGATAAGGGGGGTGTTTCACAAAGACTAAGATCGACTTTAAGTTGGACTTAACTATGGCATGCCGTTCATGCCACTGGTTGCTCTCACCTGCTCTCACCATTATGATCTTGAGATTTTTTCCTTCACTACTGAATCATAAAAAAATGTAAATTTCCTAGATTTGTGACCATGACTTTTACGTCCCTTGAGAGACCAATGCCAGTAAATGGTGAGAGCAAACAGCCTGCCATAGAGTCCAACTTAAAGTCGATCTTAGTCTTTTTGAAACACTTCCAAGGACATGATGACATTAGTTATTTGAAATAAAAGTGAAGATTGCATTGTGTTCTGAAATGATGTGTTTCAGAATTATTAGTTCATACATGTACAGTCACATTTTGGAGTCTTTTTAGTTTATATATTTATTTATCTACATTCAAATACCAACCTGTTCTTCAGCAGGATAGAACACTTTTATGCCAAGTCAGATTTTGTTTTGTACATACATCTAGATTGCCTTTAATAGGCCTAGTATTGAACAATAATTTATGGATTGTGGAGATACCTAGATATGAAACCTTCTGGTCTGATAGAAACATGACACCTTGAAGTTTGAATCATTGGAGTTCACTTTCATTCTACTAGGTTCAAGATGCCTATGAGAGAGCAAGGCAGGTAGCTTCTCACTCAAGACAGAAGTTCAGGGTGATGGGGTGTGTTTCACATAGACGTAGATTGACTTAAATTTGGACTTAACTATGGCAGGCCATTCATGCCACTGTTTACTCTCACCATTATGGTCTTTAGATAATATTTTTACCTTCAATAATGAATTATCGAAAAATGGAAATTCTGTAGATTTGTGACCACGATTTGTACGTCCCTTGAGAGACCAATGCCAGTAAATGGTGAAAGCAAAGAGTGGCATGAACGGCCTTCCATAGTTAAGTCCAGCTTAAAGTCTTTGTGAAACACCCCCCTGGTTTGGTCACACTATCAATATTGTTGAGAAAGAGATGAGATCTTCTGGTCTGATAGAAACATCACACCTTGACACATTTAATTATTGTAGCTCACTTTCATTCCACTAGGTTCAAGATGCCTATGAGAGAGCAAGTCAAGAAGCCGCTCATTTAAAACAAGTGTTTAGTGCATCAGTAGAGAAAGAGAAGAGATCATCTGGCTTGGTGACAGAACTCACTTCAGTAAGTCAAATGTGACTGTATCTTATTCTAGTTATACTACATATGGTGTTGTGCCTACACTGAACCTCAATCAGATATTTTAAAAGTTAACAGAGTTAAACAATCAAACAAAAAAAGTATCCTTTCAATTTGTTCTGATTTGCAAGCAAGACTTTTTGTGAGACAACAATGCAGCCATTTTGGAGTCTGATGAAATCACGCTTCAAAATGATCAAGAAGTGAGTAGTGCCCCCAAGATAGAAGGCGCTTAAAAGAAAAAGAGAAATTAATGATATTTTCTGCATGACGAACGTGATGGTTGTCCCATGACTATATCATAATCCACTGACCAAATTGCCAATTCGAGATTCCCTTCTTATTGGCCTGATTGATTTCAAACTTTCGCCTTTCTGTTTCTCTCATCTTTTCTCTTCCATACATAAGTTATTAACAAGGGTTGGATTGCCCTGTAAGCTTAGAGAGCATTGCATAAAGAGCTACCGGTATATAAACTTGAGAGAATAATCTAGGAATAGTGGGTGTGAAGTCCTTTAAAAATATAAGTTTTATTGAAATAAACTCTCTTAAAAGATAAACTTTAGATCTGGTAAAAAAAGAAAATGAAATTCTCACAGAATCAAACGAAACTTACACTGAATGTTCAAAATTACAAATAAACATCATTTGCAAAACAATTTTGGTAGAAAATAATTATACTGGCTGAGTAATGAGCATAGAAAGATAGGAATAGGAAATCAAGGTAGGTAGCCCGACACCATTTGTGTAGTCCCATATACATCTTTCTGTGTACAGTGCTTGTTACTTTACCAAAACTGGACCAAATTTATTGTGATTTTGATGACTCCAGTACCTTGCAGTACACACCAATACTTACATGCTACATGATCAACTTTTTCTGATCCATTCCACACCTTTTCTTTTACAATGCAATCGCATGACCAGAACTCAACTTTATCTTTAATGTACATGTAGATGTTTAGTTGTATACCGGTAGCTAAATGTAATGGAGTGCAGATTTGAGAGAGGGCAGGCCGAACTGGCCCTTGCCCCCCCCCCCCCTCACTTTCGACATGATGACCTTTTTTGTGTGTGCGCTTACCAAAATCTAGGACTGTTGTGCCCCCTCTAATTTTACAAAATACTGGATCTGCTCCAGGTGGGTGTTTCACAAAACTTGTCATCAGTGACAAATTACAGTTTTTGTTATAAGCTACCAAAATCCTTGCTTCTGATTGGTTATCAGCAGATTTGACACTGATTTTTGTCACTTGTCATTGAAAAAAGACTTTGTGAAACACCCCCCAGATGTGATGTGTACCTATTATCATTGCAGATGGTGAAGGAGCAGAAAGGCCGTATCACAGAGCTGTCGAGAGCGAAGCAAGAAGCTATCTCATCCACCAGAGTAAGATCATAATAATAATAATAATAATCTTTTAAAGTCCACTCCAAATTTTATTAAGTTAAACCGAAAATAGAAATTCTTTTTGCTCTATCCCTTATTGTTGAACGCCAAACAAGGTAGCAGCAACTCCCGCCTTTTAACATCTTTTGGTATGACACGGCCGGGGTTCGAACCCACGACCTGCTGGTTGTGTGGCGGACGCTCTACTGACTGAGCCAACACACCAGTATCATTGACTTATAAATTGAAGAAATTAGAACGTTTATAAAATGGCATGTCCAAACTGTTCTGAATGTTGCCAACCGTGTCTAAGATTTTAGTGCATGCTGTCAGTGTATTGAGTTGAGTTTAGCCCTACTGGAGCTCAGATCTGACTGAATGTGACGAGAAATGGCACATTTATTTTCAATTTATGTTCAAAATGATCAAGTACAACATGGTATTCCATCTGGAACGAAAGATACAGATATAAATCTTGATATGAAAACTATGAGTAAAGAAAATTATTTTGGTGTTGAATGCTGATCTCTTTAACAATATTTAATTTCTTAGATATTTTTTTCTTGTAAACAGATTCTCTGTGGCCTAGGCCTTTCATTTGTATATTTTTTCACATAATTTGAAAACTGACATTAATCAAATATGAAGTTGTCATCATTATGTACAGTTTATAAAGCTCAGGTGCTGACGCAGATCAGAAATAGATTTATTGACAGCCATGTGTCCAAAATTAAGACAGTCCCCTTTTCCCCCTCTTGATCTCTTGATAAGGGATTGGGTAACTTTTCCTCAGATTCTTTAACAAAATCCTGGATTTAGCTTTATGTTGCAATCATAATAAGAAACCTTTAGGTCATACATGAACCCCATGACTTTTACAAGCCGATCGCCTGTCTGATTATCAAGATATTTATGATTGGAAATTGAAATCAAATTTTGCGTTTTCCTAATGGTTTTCATAACACTACAGTCTATAGGGGAAAATGAATATGGTAAAACTGGTCACTCAATTTTTTTTTACTTTTTCAAGGCATTTCATGATCATTTTGAAGCGCAATTTTTGTAATATTTTAATATTTTAATATTACACCATATCACAGACACAGATAACACGTAGTGCCATGCATCTCAGATTTAACATTGTTAAACGATTCCTTTGATATATCAAATTATTGAAAATTTTGACCGTGACTACTTTGGAATGTCCTCTCTCTTCCTCTCTCTGCAGATGAGAATCGGGAGTCTTGAGAACCAGGTTGAGGAGAGCCAGAGAAAGCTCCAGATCTTGGAGGCTCTGAGACAGGAGAAGTCCAGACTCGCTGCACAGTTGGTTGCCATGGAGTCGGTGGTAGAAGGACTTAAAGCAGAAAGAAAGCTTTGGGGGCAGGAGCTTGCACAGCAAGGTATGTGTATAATAATAATAATAATAATAATTATGCTTTTATATAGCGGTTAATACATCTATGATGCGCTTAACAGTTATACTATTACCCTGGTCATTGGATTCAATACTGCCCTCGCACACTGTGTGCACAATCTCCACTCCCTTGGGAGCATTCCAGCCAGGCTTTACTTGACGCTCAAAAACTGTTTGACCAACAATGACGGTCGCGTCCTACCGGGTACCCATTTAACACCTGGAGAGTAGCAAGTGCAGGTACATATCTTGCCCAAGGAAATTAGTGCCATATCGGGATTCGAACCCTCGACCTTCGCATCTCCAGTCAAGCGCCTTAAACCACTCGACCACGACACTCCTATATTGATCAGGGTGTGGAGGGAGGTTGCACCACTGCACCAAGTTTCCCACTTTTTAATGAATGATGAGTGCACTTGTAAAAAGTGCATTTCATTATTATGTAATTTTCATCACTTTTTGTTACATACATATTTTGTAAATGCCTTGAGCATTTGTTGCTCTGGATATGAGCACATATGATTGTTGCTATTATTATTATTATTATTAATTTCATTATCAATTTTATTATCCATTTTATTAATGTTTGTATTTGGATCATTACTATTATTATTATTATTTTTATTATTATTAATAAATGATTGGACTTCAATTGTGTTTTCATCCTTGAATCAGGAGTCTCATTAGCACAGGATAGAGGCCGACTAGAAGCCAGGATAGAAGCGCTGGATGCTGAGGTTTTATCACTGAAGAAACAGCTGGAGAGAGAGAACGATGCTCTCAAGATCAAGACCAAAGTCATAGACGATCAGACAGATACCATCAAGAAACTGAAAGATGTAAGAAAAAATAATAATAACAATAATAACAACATTTAAAATGCACAACATATCCACCCAAAGGGATGCTCAAGGCGCCTTAGCAAATTTGGAAATTATATTACCCTGGCTTTAGCTGTGCTGCCATTACCGCGCTCTAGCATTTCAAGGAATTAATCCCTGCCATGTACCCATTTACATCACCTGGGTTGAGTGTGGCAAATGTAGATCACTGTCCTGCCAAAGGACATTAGTGCCGCGGCGGGACTCGAACTGCGGACCTTGTGATCGACAGTCCGGTGACGTATCCACTCGACCACGACACCTCTATGATGATGGTGACGTACATGTTGATGGTGGGAGTTGTCGTTGTGCCTTGATAATTCAGTATAGTTGGGATGGTACCTAAGCTCAATTAGTAATGTTTGACGTGCCTTAAGCAGGGCTCCCACTTAGCCGAGTTGGAGCCTCGAGTTGTGGCGAGCTGGCGCGATCTTATGGCAAGCAGTTTTATCATTAAAACATATTTCTTGATATCAAGAATTCTATTCTTGATATCACGAAATCAAATTCCTGATATCACGAAATCGAATTCTTGATATCAAGAATTATCTTTGCTTTACAACATAACATTATTTCTTGATAACAGGAATTGATTTATTGATATCAATTAATAATAAAACGGCTTGCCATAAGATCGCGCCAGCTCGCCACAACTCGAGGTTCCAACTCGGCTAAGTGGGAGCCCTGCTTTATAGTGAAGGTGATTATTGTATTGATGATGAAATATATTGAAATGGTTGTGATGGTAAAACTGAATGTGCTAATTTTTGTTTTTCTTTCTTTAAAAAAATCAGCGTCCACACATCGTTGCCTTCAGAGATATTATGAAATAGTTCCCTATAGTTCCTTGAATTTTCCATTGGAATTTATCTACATGTGTCAGATTTCCTCATAGTCGCAGGCTAGTACTCCCTATGTTTGAAGAAAGTGACATAATGTATAACATCACCTGACTTACTTTAATACATGTAGTTACATGTATTAACCCTTTCCTTTTTGTTTACAAAATTAACATAAGATTGCAATATTAAAATTAAAAAACAAGTAACGTTTACGAGTTGGGAAAAGCAGTTTGCAGCAAGCTGTATGCATGCATCAAAGTCTCGCAATCACGGTAGTATGCTGCACATTTCAAGGACAGAGCTAGAGAGATTTAGAGCGAAGGAAAGAGCTAGCAGGTCGCCACGATTAAGACTATGTAAGTCTTATTTGGCGAGCAGCATGTTCAATTTTGTCTTTTCAAGAATGTCCCATTTCATCATGTCAATTTGAGAAAATCACATTGTTCTCCCTGTATCAAATGATATTCTATTCACGATTTCTGGTGAACTTTAGTGTAAATATCTGCACTATGCTAGGACCCTTCCACCCTGATGGATACAATCTTAGCATTCCGTTTAGAGATAGCATGTGTCGCGTAAACAACCCTTGTAGGCTTTACACATGCATTTGGAATTTGTATCCCAGGTCAATTATTTTAATAGTCTCATTTGTTTAATTTGAGGCAGGGGGGGGGGGGGGTACTTCTCAGCATCTTATTATTGCTAGTATCTTGCTATTTATCATCTAAAAGCAGAGGACTCCTTCAGAAAGCTGTTGAGGACTTACCAAAACTATACTCCGAGGGGTCAGTGCCACAAAGACGTAACTCCAATTTGGCCATTTTGAGAAAAAGTGGTATATGTGTCACTGAGCACTTGGGCCTTAAGGAGTTAAGTCTTTGTTTTACTAGCCATTGACTTCAATGGGGTGTTGGTTGGATTTTAATAAATCTTGTGTGTTTCCTGGAAATCCCACATTTTTCTGAACATTTTGATATCAAATACTCATTTTGGGTAAAATATGGAGTTACGTCTTTGTGTCACTGAACCCTCGCCACCTTGTTTTGTTTTTTTGGGGTATAGGCTTTGTTAGAGAAGGATGACGATGTGAAAGCAGCCAGGGAGGAGACCCTACGCACCCAGCAGAGCCTGGAGGATCAGCTTGCCACGGAGCAGCGAGCCGTCCAGGAGCTGACAGGCCAGGTGGAGAGATTGACCGAACGTAAGGATGGACTGAAAGAGAGAGTGGTCGACTTGCAGGCCGAGTTGGAGGAGAGTCAGCGAGCTTACAGGTACGACATACCCCCCCCCCCCCTATCAGTCTTTCCACTGTGAAGGAGTTTGCTGTAGCAGGACCCCCATTTCCCCCTCACTGATATTATAAACAACCCACAACTGGTGTAGCCCCACTGCCCCACTTGCACCCTCTATATAGCAAAAATGATCCCCTTTTTCTTATGTTAATTGAGAGCTGATTTGATGAGATAACCACCTGTCAGTGACCTTGCTGGGAGGTATACTCCCCCCTGGCCAAACTAGTGCAGACAGGCTTTAAACAATTGTCAGTTTTAAACAAGGAGACGCAATGGCTCAGTGGTAGAGCAGTGGTCTTGTAACTGGGAGGTCAGGGTTTCGAAACCAAGTTGATGCGCTAGTGCCCTTTGGTATGGCATTAATCCTCATTACCAAGTCCCTCAGAGAGGACTTAAAGCTGCCGGTCCCTGGCTACTAACTTTTAAGTATACAAATGCTTTCTTAACAATCGGGTAAAATAAACCATCAACCCAACCCAAATAGATATGGTTAATTTACAAAATAGTCTTTTCTGTGATGATTATTGAAGGTAGCTTAATAGTGAAATGCAGTAGCAAGAAAAGATGCATCTGGAATACAAAAGACATAAAAGTTAACCACATTTGTTGATTAACGGTTCTCTTTTGACATATCTCACTAAAAGTGTACACCCTGTAGGTAACATTAAGAAGCCTAATCAAGATAATACATGTGTTTAACAGCCACCTAACCTAACGATGCGATTCTAACTCTATGTGATAAAATTATGATTCGTTGTGGTCTTGTGGATGCATCTTTTTTGTGCCACTCCATTTCGCTAAGCTAATGTACCAAACAGGGATTCTGTTTGTCGGGCCATTGCTTATTTCATGCCTTGATCAACCTTCCCCATTTCAAGCGTTTCTTCGTCCAGCATGTACATGTAGGTTACTTCTATTAAACTGTTGATCATCTGTGAATGATATAATACTCCGAAAACTAAGAAATCATGGGGGGATCGGTCATTTGCACACGCTAGACCTCACCTATGAAATCAATTGCCACACCACTTTCGTTATATTTCAAGTGAAGAATGCTTTAAACATACCCTCAAAACTCATTTGTTCAAAGCAGCTTTCCAGTAGATTTAGATTTACTTTTACATTGTTCTTGTTCATTTTTGTGTGTATTTTTGTGTGCATTTTTGTGTACTTATAGTTTTTATTCTCCATGCGCCTCGAACACATTAGTCATGTGTTAGCGCATTACAAATACTCTTTATTATTATTATTATATCTTATTTTTCTTGATGCAGAGCACTGGATAACAAATGGAAAGAGAAGGGAGACATCATCGGTCAGCTAGAGACCCAGGTCAGACAAGTGAAAGAAAACTTTGACCAGAGAGAGAAGAAACTCAGAGAAGAGAGGGATAAAGCAATCAGTACAGAAAAGTAAGCAACAGTAACTACAACTATTGTTGTGATATTTGCTATTTCATTTACTAGGTGAACCTGTTAATCGTACCAGCTTTACAAAGATAAGGCCTGATGTTTAAAGTGACTCGGTAACATTGCCTCAGATTCTGAAACAAAATCCTGGATTTAGCTCATGATGGGATCATAATTATAAACCTTTAGGTCAGTCAGGAATTCCCTGTCTGATAATCAAGATATTTATGATTGGACATTGAAATTTCATTTTTTCGTTTTCCTAACAGTGTTTTACAGTCTATTGAGGTAAATGAGTATGGTAAAACCGGTCACTCAAAAAATTATTAATTTTTTGAGACACTTCATGATCATTTTGAAGCGCGATTTTTTGTCAGGGCTTCAATATTACACCACATCACAGACACTGATAGCACGTAGGGCCATGCCTTTCAGATTTAATATTGTCAAACGATGCCTTTAAAAGAGATGCTGCCCTATTTCATCATATATGTATACCCTGCCCTCCCCCTTGTGCCTTCTTATGTTTAAAGACATGTCCCCCACCTCCACCATACCTGCAATAAGATATGCTGAAGGTTAATGGTTGTGACTTTAAATGTTTGATATATTGAAGATGACAATTTATTTAGATGAAGATAACCAATCGGATACAATGTTATCGTTTATAACATGTATTTCTGGTAGACTCCAACCTTAAATCTGGCTTTTATAAAATTCAATTAACAAAGTTGTGTGAAAGCATCTATATGATGTAAATATAACCGAGTTCTTCCTTTTGAGTATAATATTTTTTTAATGTTTTTCTAACTTTTGGCATCATTCAATTCCTATTTGTGCACAGAGCATCCGTGGACAAGCCCTTATATCAGGCTTTTATAAAATTCAAAAGACAAAGTTGTGTGAAAGCATCTATATAATGTATATATACCAAGTTCTTCCTTTTGTGTATAATTTTTTTTTAAGTGTTTTTTTTCTAATAACTTTAGACATCATTCCATTCCTATTTGTGCCCAGAGCTTCTGTGGATAAGCCCTTATATCTGGCTTTATAAAATTCAAAAAACAAAGTTTTTCGAAAGCATCTATGTGATGTAAATATAACCAGTTCTTCCTTTCGAGTATAATCTTTTTTTAGTGTTTTTCTAACTTTAGACATCATTTAATTCCTATTTGTGCCCAGAGCGTCCGTGGATAAGCCCTTATATCGAGCTTTTATACAAAATTCAATAGACAAAGTTGTGTGAAAGCATCTATATGATGTAAATATACCCGAGTTCTTCCTTTTGAGTATAATTTTTTTGTTAGTGTTTTTTTTCTAACTTTAGACATCATTCCATTCCTATTTGTGCCCAGAGCTTCCGTGGATAAGCCCTTATATCGAGCTTTTAAAAAAAATTCAATAGACAAAGTTGTGTGAAAGCATCTATATGATGTAAATATACCCGAGTTCTTCCTTTTGAGTATAATTTTTTTGTTAGTGTTTTTTTTCTAACTTTAGACATCATTCCATTCCTATTTGTGCCCAGAGCTTCCGTGGATAAGCCCTTATATCTGGCTTTATAAAATTCAATAAACAAAGTTGTGTGAAAGCATCTATATAATGTAAATATACCCGAGTTCTTCCTTTTGAGTATGATTTTTTGTTAGTGTTTTTCTAACTTCAGACATCATTTAATTCCTATTTGTGCCCAGAGCGTCCGTGGATAAGCCCTTACAGAATATCTGCCTTTATGAAATTCATTAAACAAAGTTCAAAGTTGTGTGAAAGCATCTATATGATGTATATATACCCGAGTTCCTTCTTTTGAGTATAATTTTTTTTTGTTAGTGTGTTTTTTCTAACTTTAGACATCATTCAATTCCTCTTTGTGCACAGAGCATCCATGGACAAGCTGCGCTCAATTGACAATGCCTTCAGGAAACAGATGGATGCAGCCCAGAGGGGTCATGAAGGAAACATGGAACAGCTAGCTCAGGAGAAACAAAGAGATATAGATGAAGCAATGGGCAGGGTAAGTTTAAGAGGGGGCATGAAGAAAACATGGAACAGCTAGCTCAGGAGAAACAAAGAGATATAGATGAAGCAATGGGCAGGGTAAGTTTAAGAGGGGTCATGAAGAAAACATGGAACAGCTAGCTCAGGAGAAACAAAGAGATATAGATGAAGCAATGGGCATAAATGGACCCCAGAATTCCAACTTCAGCATCCTATAAGTATATACAAGAGGCCCATGCAGAATGTAAAATCCTGGGACCTGTTTCACAAAGCCTTTTTCAATGACAAATATCAGTGACAAATCTGCTGATAACCAATCAGAAGCAAGGATTTCAGTAGCTTATAACAAAAACTTTCATTTGTCGCTGATGAAAAGTTTTGTGAAACACCCCCCAGATGTGTTTATAAGGTTATTTTGGAGCTGTGCGTAGGGTTAGGTGTAATATTGGCTCCAGGCTTGCTTATGGTACAAATCGACTATCGAAGGGGGGTGGTGTTTCACAAAGACTAAGACTAAGATAGACTTTAGGTTGGACTTAACTATGGCAGGCCATTCATGCCACTGGTTGCTCTCACCATCTGTCTCTCAAGGGACGTCACAAATCTACAGAATTCACATTTTGTTGACACTTTATTATTGAAGGAAAAAACCTCATCTAAAGATCGTAATTTCTAAGTCTTTTTAAGGTCATAAATTGTCTGCCATAGTCCAACTTAAAGATAAACTTTAGTACTGGTAATGCGATTGCATTGTTAAAGGTAATACAAAGTTTTGGTATGGGGTCATGAATTTGGTTCAAATGAACATATTGGAAGCATATACGTTCCTACAATATTTAGTGATCGTTGTCGCGGTCGAAATCGACTCTAAAGTTATGAAATTGTAAATAATAAACATTTTATGTTGAATAGCTCCCTCTCAAGGTCAAGATATTAATTGACCTATAAAACAATGTTTATTGACTAAAATCGACCAATTAGCTATTCTCGTTCGGAAATTTTATACCACAACTACATACTCTGAGATTTTCATGGTCGCAGCTACCATTGTACGGCCGTAGGAGCTATTTGAAATTTATCAACATTTACCGGGAGCACCGGTAAATCTTTATATTCAATTTTTCTCGAAAGGAGAAGTGCTTTAGGGGCTAAAATTTCTGGTGTTATTAATACATCCACAGGGGCATCCAAATATATCAAAATTGTAAAGAATCACATCCACCCATTTTTCAAAATTTCCCAAAACTTTGTAATACCTTTAAGAAAAGGTGTGGAAAGGATCAGAACAGTTGATCATGTAGCATGTAAGTATTGGTGTGCACTGCAAGGTTCTGGAGTCATCAAAATCATAATAAATTTGACAGAGTCTTGGTAAAGTAACACAGAAAGCTATATATGGGACAACACACATGGTGTCGGGGTTGGTACTACCTTGATTTCCTTGTCTTTCTATGCTCATTACTCAGCCAGTATACATTTTCTTCCAAAATTGTTTGGCACATGTCATTTATTTGTAGTATTGAACATTCAGTGTAAGTTTTGTTTGATTCTGTGAGAATTAATTTTCTTTTTTTTACCACTACTGGAGTTTATCTTTAAGTTGATCTTAGTCTTTGTGAACCCCCCCCCCTCAGGTGTGACAGGAGCCTAAATTTCTGCCAGTCATACATGTACAAGCCTGATTGCATAAGACTTTCGTGATGTTGTATATTATTGTAGGTGTCTGACGTTGAGGATGAAATGAGGCAGTTGCTAGCGGAGACGGCCAATCAGAAGAGAGTCACTGAGGAGAAGATACGACGATTGACACAGGCCTTCTCCGAGATACAGGATCTAAGATGATGATCATCATCGTAAAGCAAACCCTGTTTCCAACGCAGAGGGGTATAATGTTTCACTCCCGATCTTCAGCATGTATCCCAGTGAAGCCAGCTGCTCTCATTTCTTTGAGCATCTCCTTCCAGGAGCTTGGAAGACTCCTGTGTGTGGAAGTTAGAAGCGGAACACCTTGATCCTTGGGTCTCCCATGCACCCGTAGCCTTTGGGCTTCTTAGCAGGTCCAGAATAAGCAGGAAAAAAATTGAATTGGCATCACATGCCGTGATTTGGGAGAATAGAACCGGTTGTGCCAGTTGAAAAATTGCCCTTGGTATGTTTTTATCTGAAGCCCCCCCCCCCCTCCCAGATGACCGAGATACCCTGATACCCCTACATGCACACCATAATGATTTGTGCTATTAATGAGCCTTGTGATTCAACAATTTTATCATTTCTTTGGAACCGCTCCGTCACCAATGTTCTTAGGACAGGCCTGCAAGATAACCTCTGAAATTTAATAATTATACATGCTATATTGACAGAACCCCCAACGACTAGTAGCACCACAATATGAATTAATCTAATTATTGATTATTATATGATAAATGCATATAGTTTATCAGTGAGGTCTGACATACCTTGAAGTAACGAGATGAGATGTGAAATAAGGATTTCATTAATAAATTGAGGAAATTGCATTATTTACTAATTGATAGTTAAAGATATATTTTCAGGTTTATGTAAACACACAGCAAAGTTTTTTTTTCCTTTTCACCCAGAGTAGTTTGGGGCACTTCATGGGAATGTTACTCCCCCCATCCGCCTTCCTGATGGAAATTTGTGTTGGTTTTTATATTTTTGTATTACCATACATGTACCTCTTTCTTCTGACAAGCGTTCCATGGGGAATTCGGGGTAAAATCCAGTCTATCTAGGTGATAATCTTTGTCATATTTTCATGTATTGATTTATACTGACAAAGTGTGATATAGGGGTAAAATTGATCCGGCTTTGGGGGCTCAGATTTTATGGGAGAAATGGCTCCCAGACTATACCTTTAGGGCAGTTTCAAGTGTTACAGCTTATTAAGTAAGAATATTATGAACATCTTATTAATATCTTGCAACTTGATGGAATGGATATATGTAAAGGGGCCAATCGCATTTGACCCAGAGTAGTTTGGGGCACTTTCAAGAGGTTACAGTAATTTAATTCGTAAATTATTTACATCCATGTAAATATCCATATCAGAGGCTATTTTGTGGTGTCATTCCATTACTTGTACATTGATGATATTGTAATTCATGTTTATATTTCTACCTTCAGTGTTTGAATGTATATGTATTATTTTATTTACCAATAAACTTAATATACAAACATGTATTCATGATTTTATTTACATTTTTGTATTACCATCAGGGCTCCTGTTATTTAACTTCATCAAATCAGCTCATTACCCTGAAATCATCTGAATTTGAATGAGTTGAATTCAAATTTTTGTTTTTATTTTTACCAATAGTTCATACATTTTGATAAATGTCATGACATTTGCTTCATCCAAAGTATAGGGTTTAGGACGTTTAAAAAATAAAAAATTGAAGAAAGTAAAGGTGATTTCAATTTTGTTTCCATTTTATAGTAAACACAATGAGAAACACTAAATAATAACAAATGTTACTACATGTATTATAAATATCATTATTTTATGTTCAAATTCTTTTTTTCAAATTTCAGTAATTTTTTTGAAAAACCCATACATATTCATAAAGGTTCATTAGGTAATTAAAGATACCTACCTCCACATACAAAATTATGCTCTTTTTTTTAATGTCAAAATCAACTTTTGACATCCTGCCCATTTCACACAAGAAGGAAGGACAGTGAGGTGCATTACATGTATTAGGTCAGTCAGGAATCCCATGACTTTTACAAGCCGATCGCCTGTCTGATTATCAAGATATTTATGATAGGAAATCCTTATGGTTTTCATATAAACACTACATCCTATTGGGGAAAACGAGTATGGTAAAACCGGCCACTCAAATTTTTTTACTTTTTTGAGGCACTTCATGATCGTTTTGAAGCACATTTTTTGTTGGGGCTTCAATATTACACCATATCACAGACACTGAAAACATGTAGGGCCGTGCATCTCAGATTTAACATCGTTAAACGATGCCTTTAAGTGAAGAAAACATCTTAGAAAACTGCCTACTCCTGAGTATATATCAGACATTGAGAATTTCACCTTGGAATTCACCTTACACCATATCATGTTACAAAGAGACGGTATTCAGTTCAGTGCTGACAGACGTCTAAATCTCATATGATCTCCGGGAGACGATCTGGGTCAAGCATCTTTACATAAATACCAATTTGCTACATGAAAATAAACACGGTGCAACGCATCAACAACTTGTACCTTCATGGGAGTTTGAAGAATTGAAACCTTGTTCAGTAAACATACTTTCTTTAAAAATGATATAGAATTGTATATTTGAAGTGTTGTGAAGATGGGGACTGTTACCTGCCTTGTTTGCAACATGTGGAAGTGCCTAGATCCTGTCGAACAGAAACAGTTTTTTGTTTTATTCAAATATTCTCTGCCTTACGTTTGAACTGAGAGACCCAAATATAGAAATAGAATACAGCTGTACAGATTTTTTTGAAATAATTTAGGATTTGATGCATTCCAACGCTTTCATAGGCATGTACTCCTTGGTTTGAAAGCCTTACATTTTAGATAATGTTATACCGGTAGTAGTAAATTGCATTTTTACAGTGCTTGTTGCAAAATTCAAAGCCCATACAAAGTTTCTCTTGATGCTTTGCATAAATTTGTCAATTTTTTGTTGAATCTGATGCACTTTGCAGTTCTTGGTGAGCATCAGTATGCTTGAGAAAGCGGGAATATTTTCTAGTTTTCATCTTAGGAGATCGGGCAGACAATTTAAAGGTCAATCCAACCCTTGTAATAAGTTGGTTTGAATGAATGCAGAAAAATAACAGAAGCAGAATGGCAAAAGTTTGAAATGAATCCAGCCGATAGTAAGGAAATTATAAATATTTGAAATAATGAGATCATTATTAAGTCTATGCGAATCTCAAATTGGTAGTTTGGTTAATGGATTGTGACGTAGGACGTGGATAACTCTCCCATTTGCTGTGTACAAAAATATCACAAAATTCTGTTTTTCTTCTAAGTTCCTTCTCTCTTGGGGCACTACTCAAAATATATATTAAAGCTAGAATGTTATTACAGGTCCTCTAAAAAGAATGGACCCTCCTGAGCCAGGAACTTTTGAAAAATTTAAATTTTAGTCATTTTACATGTTGGAACAAAAAAATTCTCAAATGCCCCTCTGAAGACAAGTGGGGGTCATGAGTAACCTTGTGATATATAGGGACTTTCATTATAACCAAATTGACAGAAATTAAAATTCTATTTTTTCTTTAGGTACAAATGAGGAACCCCCCTTGTCATTTCGACCAAAAAGTCATGTTTTTCTAAAATTTCTTAAATTTGCTCTAACCCCAGTCAAGGGCACATTTAATACCTTCTGAATAACTTACATTATCTTCTGAGGAAACCCCCCCTCATCCTAGATGGTTTTCAGAGGACCAATTTTTGTTATCATTTTAGGGGGGAGGGGAGACAGGGATAGTTATCCTGTGATTTTCTGTGCATCTTCAAGAAGAAAATTAAACATTTTGCAATTATGTTCACTTGCTTCATTTTGTCATTGAACAGCCACATAGAATAAAAATAAAATCACAAAATATTGGAATCTTGACAAAATCATATTTTAGTCAGTGTTTATTCATCACTTTTCTACAAGTGCAGGTACTATTTAAGATTTTAAATCACAATAACAAAGCAGGACCAATGTACTTAAACAACACAACCATCAAATTTTTCTTTCTGTCTTCTTTCCGCTCAACTCTTATCTCAGTAATCCACAATATAAATTGTTTATGGCATGAAAGTCACATAACGAGCGTTATTTTGCAGATTCACATGTTCATTCATCATCATCTTTTGGCTGAAATAACCCTATACCAGCTCTTGCCTCATCGATAACTGTCACGTTCTAGATGCCCTTTTGATAATCCTACGTGTAAGTAGAGGTGCCGGGTTACATTCTTTGACAGCGCATCTGATAACATCGCGACCCAACGGAGCTCGTTATACAGAGATCGAGTCTTATGATGTTATTAAAGGTAGGAGGGTTGTTTGAAATAACGAAGATACGAATTACGAATGATTTGAATATAAAGAGTCAAATGGGATGCCCAAAGTTTTTCCTGACATTTCAACCAAGTGTGACTGTAATTCCCATAATCTCAATTAAATTGTTGCCCAAAATACACTTTGCATTAAAAGTTTTTATTAACAATGATGATAAGGTTAATCTACATCTGCATATTCAAACTTTAGCTTATGAAATTAAAGGGATTTGAGAATTCCATTTAGCTCTTCATAATCAAGTCATTTGTAGAGTCGTGCGTAACTTTACGCACAGCTTTAGGAAACACCCCCATGTATAATTGCAAGTAAATGTTCCATATAGCATTATCTCAAAAAGTTATGCCATTATCAGTGCCTCAAAATGTGTGTCAAAGGTTAAACCTCACCCCAAGAATTAACTAATTATAATGAGAGATTTATTTTATTCATGCCCATCTACCTACAAGATCCCCAAACAAAGTGTACTGGTATGTGTAAATTGTGTATAAATAAAATAAATGTGGAAACTGCTTTATATTCATATTTTTAAATAGATAAGTAACAGTTTTGTTCCACTGTTATATCTTTTATATCAATTATAATTGTTACCTTCTCAGCTATGATTTTCCCTCGTTGAAAGCTAAAGGTCTTGTGATTAAATTAAAAAGTCTTTTCAACTACGAGTGAAACCAGAATTTGTTCACTTTAATGAAAAGCTTTAACAAACGAAACTGAAAGTATAGATTTCTATCTCTCAAAATGTGTATTCATTAACAATTAATGGGGGTACATTCTTTTAATAGCTTCTTTCTTTTTTTTAGGGGGGGTATTTTGTTTCCCTGAGTGTTTTGTACTTCTCTCAGTCAGCTTTCCATAAAGATATCAAAAGTTATTCCATTCTTTAGGCCTAGTCATGAGTTCAGAAATTACACACAAAAAAGGTACCTCTATTAGAGCTCTTGATTACATTTTAGGATCTCACAACTTGTAACCAACCACCTTAATTTTCCGGCTTTCCGTGCTTCTACCCACATATTAAGTCCTTGCCAGAGGATGACAACATCTACTGTTTCCTTAAGAAAATGAAACATAACCCACGAGTCCGTGTCCGCTGGCATATGTGCGCCATATGAGTAAATAATTTTTTTCCCTTCCTTTTTCACAAGACTGCTTATGCGCTACAGACCAGTGGGTTATAGACTTCCTAATGGACATTCAAGGACAGTGTTGGAAATTTTATAACTACGAAATCTGCAGTTATATGATTTTCATGATTTGTTTTCTTTTTTTCATTTTATTCTTGTTCCCTAAATATATTTATGAAACCGTTTTTCTTATTCTTGGTCTATTATCTAATGTCATTAAAAAAGTGGTGTTCAATAGTTGATGTTCTTAACTATGGACAACACATTGGGAAAAGTTTCAATTTTCACATTTAATGCATTGACTACAAATCGTTAACCAAAAACTTTTATGCAAGATTTATGAATTTAACACAACGGTGTATGCTAATTGGGAGCTACATGTATGCAGAGATGCCAACCAGTACGATTAAATTGTATTTAGTACGATAATAAGAGTGAAAGACGATAATACGATATCACCTCTCAAAATATGATTTTTCATCTTTAATTTTTTTTTTTTTTTTTATAAAACCCATAAAAACAGCGGAATCGCATAGAAACATGTACAAGTAAACCCCTGCACCCCATCAAAACCTTTGCTTTACAATTTTCTCATTAAAATTTAATGAAAGAGCAAACATTTTACTTGACCTTTCTTACCAGAAAAACATTTTTCTGAAATTTCACTGGCCCTTTTTTTTTATATAGCGCATAATAATAAATTCTCTGTGCGCTTTACAATAATCAATTATACAATAAATTACCTAAAGGGCAATACGACATCTTTTTTTTTTTAGGCCTTACAAAGATGTCAATGCCGTTCATAATCTATACCCTTGACAATTGTAAGTAAGCAGATAAAAATATGTCTCGACGGTCAAAGTGATGACAAACAAAGGCATAAATAATCTTCCATATGTTTATAAACTTGAGCTGACACTTCAATGTTGGGTTTCCATGGCAACCACATAGAGCTGTCAGAGAAGGTTCCTTACATAATATGTCATGAAGTATCCATCTGCAAAGTTCTGTTTCCATGGTAACAATGATACGCTGTCAGATGAGTTTTCTTGCGTAAGATGTCATACCGATGCCTTCTACAAAGTTTTGTTACCATGGTGATGATGGTGATGCTGTTTTACTGTCAGATGATTTTTCTTGCGTAAGATGTTATAACGATGCCATCTGCAACACAGCTGCATCCATGTCCACTTGTTCTTTTGATTCGGCCTTCTTAATGACTTGCTTGTTTGCCTATATGAGAGAGAGAGAGAGAGAGAGAGAGGGGGAGGGATGGGAGAGAGAGAGAGAGAGAGAGAGAGAGGGAGGGAGAGAGAGAGATTGGGAGGGAGGGAATGAAGGGGTAAATATGAGAGTGTGTGCAAGAAGGAGTATGAACATGGAAGGGAGGTGAGTAAATGGAAACATATGTGCAAGAGAGAGAGACAGGGAGATAGAGACAGGGAGGGAGAGATAGAGAGAGAGAGAGACAGAGAGAAGGGTAAGGGAGACAGAAAGAAAAATGGAAAGGAGAAGGAGGGTAGAGGAAGGGGTGGAAGAGAAGGAGGAAGAAAGAGTATGAATGTGGAATTGAAATGAGACAATGGAAGAGAATTTGCAAGCGAGATGGGAAGGCATATATATATATATATATACAAGGGGAAGGAGGGAGAGGGGGGTGAGGGAGGAGGTGTGCGTGCAAGCAAGGGTGTAAGTGTGGAAGGGACATAAATGGAATGGAAGAGAATGTGCAAGAGAGAGGGATGGGAAAGGGGTGAGATACAAGGGAAAGAGAGGAAGAGTGGTGAGAGAAGAGAAAAGAGAAGAGAAAAGAGAAGAGAGAGTGGAGGAAGGTAGGAGGGCAAGAAGATGTTGTTTGGAAGAATAACAGGTTGGGGTGAGAAACAAGTAAAGGGAGGAAGGGGAGGGGGTAAACATAACAAATTAGTGAATAATTTGCAAGAATGGAGAATTTACAACAGCACTAATTACTTCCCAGTGCTCTAAAACTGGTCTAGAATTCCACATGCAATTTTAAACTGAAACAGAATATTACAAGCTAAATGATAATCCTTGACTTAAAAATTTACATTCAAAATGACAATTCAATATAGCCACAATTCTCATCTGTATTTTGTTTCTTCTCTCAAACTATGCTTAAACTAACATGATCTACAGTTTCTTCCCTTCTCAATTTAAAATCAGACCAAGCTATGACCAACCACAAGAGAAACCTGACAAAGTCCAGATATATCTCCCGAATGTCATATCGAGGGTGCAGTGACACAAAGACGTAACTCCATATTTTGCCAAACTGAGTATTTTGTATGTTCAGAAAAATATGGGCTTTCCAGGAAACAAAGACTTAACTCCACCCAACATTGAAGTCAATGGCTAGTGAAACATAGACTTAACTCCTTCAGGGCCAAGTGCTCCGTCAGTGATACATAAACTACTTTTTCTTATAATGGCCAAAATGGAGTTACGTCTTTTTGTCACTGACCCCTCGGTATATCCTTTAACAGTAACAGACCAGTCCTTTTTCCCTACCCTTGAGAGTCCAACAAAAATAGTCTCAGGAGCGCTTAGAAGGAGAGAGAATTCTGAATTCTAATAATAAATACCCTTTTCTGACATAACTTTTGGCCTTCTGGATATAATGTGCCAAACTCAAGAGGCGGTTGCCCTTCTATAAATAATTATAATCAAATCATTTCAAAAGGAAAAGTTCAAGTCCCCCAGACTTTTGAGGATTACTTTTGAAACTAAGCAGATTCTGTTTATACAATTGCAGAATTAAAGCTCTGAATCACATATCAATCTGTCATGCATTGTACTCGATAGTGATTAAAAATCAAAATTTTAAAATGTGAAGGTTTGCAATTTGATTAAGCCGCAGTTTTTCAAACTTTGTCATACTGTACTTTATTTTGACTCAAACAGAAATACCTGAAGTGAAACCTTTTTTATTTAAGTTGTATTTACTTTAGATGCTGAACAGCACTAATTATTCAGAAGCAATTATAATCTTATTAAAAAATTGCAGATTAAATTCAAGGGAAGTTATCATTTTCTTGCTTGGAGAAATATGCAGAATGTAAATACATCAGTGTGAATATTTAACTAAATCATCTTAACCTAATTTTTATCATGATTTCATACAAAACGAAATATGAAACTGCTCCTAAACCATTTTCTCCACCAGATGGTACAAATAAATCTCAGCATGGCTGAGTGTGCAAAGCAGAAACAATGTGTTTATATTATTGGAAGTTAAACATATGTCACTTTACTTTAGACAAAAATATTGTCTACATGATCTTGAATTTGTCATGAAAGGACAAATTCTCAATGTAGAAATTAATGTGAAGCAATTTAAACCAATTTAATCCACCTGTGAAGTTAAGTTGTCACTTTTCACCAATTTTCTTGCCATTTGATTACTTCCATCAAATTTAATGTAATGGTCGGAAGGGTTGTGATATCTTGCTCCTTTGTCATAACAAGTGTTTCTAGTACATATTTTTGGAAATAAATTCCAAGGTTTAAGACTCATTTTCATTTTTTCATAATAACATTTCCTACTTCTAATTTTTGTATTTCTTTTCCAAGGTTTATGACCCACTGTAAAGAATAACAACTTTTAAAAACTTTTCTGACTAAGTTTTGGAACTGATAATCTGAGACAGATCAACATATAATTGTCATAATGAACGATTACTTTGGGGGTTGGCAATAAGTGTAGTGCAGACATGTTTTTGCATTCCCAGTTCGAGGTTAGTTATTTATGTCTGCACGGCAAAGAAGTGGAGAGTCTGGTAAGAAATAGGGCACTGGAGACTGAAATCAGCTCTCATTTTTAATGTGGGTGTTGATTTGATTTAGAACCACAGCAAAACATGTTATTCTGATCTTAACCAATCTTCATCTAACTATCTACTTCCATGCATGGTTATTTTTGGTGAAAAACATCAAAAATAAAATGAATGTATACATCACTACTCTGTGACACTAAGTGATTCTCAACTCTTAGGATGAAATAAATGAGGATGAAATAAATGAAGTTGAAGTTTGAACTTTATTATCCAAACAAAAAGTACATCAATATAACAGTAAAAAATGAAAGCACACATCAGTTCCAAACCACAGTTAGCCCTTTGGGGCAATCGATTTGTCAGCTAGGTTTAATATCTTTACCTCAGGCTTAGTACACAACATGTTTGAGATTTTCACATTTAATTACTGGCATTTTTCTAATTTGGTGTGCATGATATCTCAAATTATCCCATACTCAGTATTCAACATCTATGCATCCATCCATGCAGGACAGTCATTACCTCAGTGGCTCAAGACATTTAAATATTCCACACCAACAGACCAGTTTACTAACATATTCAAATGTATGGATTAGTGTTTCTTTCTTGGGGATCTATAGCGAGTTATTCCATTAACCTGTTAATAATTAATGAAAAAAATACTTGGAATTTGGTCTGCATAAATTACTTGTTGATATTGCGGGCAAGCCTCAGGCATGCTTTCGGGTTGTCAATAACAACCTTTGTTTAAAAAGCATGCATAAAATTTGAATATCTTAGTTAACCAGTCTATGTCGAATTAGTTTACACTCCTCATTCCCCCACTCCCCCCAAGCAACTCAAACAGAAGATGATTCAAAACAATATTAAAGGTAAAGACCAGTATTGAAACGCCCCAATTTCAAAAATGAAATGAAGCTCTCATTACCAATCATGTGAAAGAATATGTTTTGACTAATACATGATGATAAAAAATTTGCCGGGAAACCGCCTACTAATTCATATATTTGGTAAATTTGTTTCTCTCATGGTCTGTGAGAGATATAGGGTAGTCCCATATACATCTTTCTGTGTATAGTGCTTGTAACCTTACGAAGAATGGGCCAAATTTCTTATCATTTTGATGATTCCAGAACCTTGCAGATGCTAGATGCTAGATGATCAACCTTTTCTGATCGATTCCACAACGTTTCTTTCACAATGCAATCGCATGACCATAACTGGTCTTTACCTTTAAGCATGTGGGTGCTACTCTAATGCAGGCCAAGTCCACAACTAAGCAGGTTTTTCCTTGATGTGTTAATCCAAATGGAAGTAGAAATGGCCGGAACATGGGGAAATTCTCATCGCAGAGAAATCCCATGATGCTATTTACGTCTTCAGGCTGTCGTTATTGAAGTCTAGTCCCTAAGTGATGGATGAAGCAACTTAGAAATTATTACAACTTATGAAGAACTTGTTTAAAGGGATCCGGTAACTTTGTCTCAGATTCTGAAATAAAATTCTGGATTTAGCTCATGATGCAATGATAATTATAAACCTTTAGGTCAGTCAGGAACCCCATGACTTTTTCAAGCCGATCGCCTGTCTGATTATCAAGATATTTATGATTGGAATTACAAATTTTGAAAACCGTTCGCCTGACGTTTTTTATAACACTACAGTCTATTGGGGAAAACGAGTATGGT
>JAVYIG010014123.1:0-43296 GCA_035222895.1 Strongylocentrotus droebachiensis
GATCTGATCGTAAGGTAACATTACAGTCTTACCAAAGGGAATACCATTTGTATGATCACTAAGATCTGATCGTAAGGTAACACTACAGTCTTACTAGAGGGAATACCATTGGTATGATCGTTAAGATCTGATCGTAAGGTAGCACTACAGTCTTACCAGAGGGCACACCATTGGTATGATCGTTAAGATCTGATCGTAAGGAAGAGGCTGTGTCCCTGGTCCAGTCGAACATATCATCGGTGTAATCCTGCTTCCAACCACACCACATGTTCGTCTCAAACCCACAAGTTCCTACCAGGTTGAGATAAAAGGAAAGGAGATATTTTCAAAGGATTATCTCTGAGAACACAAATAACGAAAAATCATTTATTTCAGACACTGCTCGTCAAATTGTGACTTCCGGAGCTCTTTCAAAGGATATTTTACCTTGCAAACAAATTGAATCACACCTAGAACTTTATTGGTAAAATTGTAGCCCCTTAAATTTTACGCACTTGTTGTAGTAAATCTGCTAAGCCTGAAGCGTGGAATTAAGTCATGTAACGCATGAAACACGTAAACGTCAAAGAACGTAGCTACTTTGTTAATCTCGACTCTACACCAAACTTAAAACCTATATCGGGTATGAATTGGTTTGAATTTGGACTTAAAACGTAGAAATAAGTTTAATACTTCCTTCTTTCTTACGTTAATCAGAACATGTTTTTAACTGATTATTCTCACATACTATCAAATGAATCTCTTTAATTACAATGGCTTAAAGCTCTTTCAACTTCAACATTCGTATTTTAATATCAGGGTGTTCTATCCAACTGGTGGTAAATGAATGCAAATAAATACATAAAATCAGTTCACTCTGCCTTCTCTCTTCAAGTATTGTTTGTGTGTACTTACGAAGAGGTGGGCATGTTCCGTTATGATATGTAACCTCGTCGATCGCAATGTCACTCAGTGTTGAGCCTCCACGGACTGCTTCAAAGATGAGCTGTAAAAAAAAGCAAAATATATTTAAAGAATTGCTTGTGATATAATGTTAAACCACTTCCTACGCTCACAATGGTGATGGAAAAGATGGCAATGATGATGAGGAGGAGGAGGATGATGATGAATATATTGGTGATGACGGTTGCAATTTTGATACTGAATATGCGATAACGATAATAATAATATAGAATGTGAACCATCTCCACTTCCTGGTCACTGTGAGGTCATAAATATGACAATTACTATCGCAAAGGATTTCGTCATCCTACCAGGTTCTCAGTTCTCTCATGTGCATGGGGTGGCAAATATAGATTCATAATTTTCCA
Source organism: Strongylocentrotus droebachiensis (assembly GCA_035222895.1). Lineage (NCBI taxonomy): Eukaryota > Metazoa > Echinodermata > Echinoidea > Camarodonta > Strongylocentrotidae > Strongylocentrotus > Strongylocentrotus droebachiensis. Next base: position 1,311 of record JAVYIG010014123.1, read on the forward strand.
AAAGACATTAGTATCTGGAATCGGACCCACAACTTTTTCATTTCCAGTCAAGCGCTCAAACCACTCGACTTCGACACCTGTATGATGAATAATGACGGCGATCAAAATACTTCTATAAACATTAATACAAAATAATAATGAAACGGTGCTTATAAAGCGCTAACCACCGAGTCTCTAAGCGCTTTAACAAACAAAATACAATGATAAACAATTACATGTTAAGCAAAACTAAAAGAAAATGCAAATATACCTACAAATTACGATACATATTAAATATACATCAATGCAAACAGAGTAAGTCAATCATCAAAAGCAATTTGAATAAACACCCAAGGTCAAACTAAGGTCAAACTAACCCTATAGAAGCCGTCTCCTGGTTTGATCCCGATGTTGACCTGAGCGACATGCCAGAGGGCGCCCTGGTCTGATCCACCCCTCTTGAGGATTATCTCCGTCTCGTTCAGATCCGTCCTCTCGACATACACATATAGGTTACCCATATCAGCACCAAGCATGTGATAGGAGAACTCGAGACAGGTTTCGATCTGGTTTGCTGATTCGTGTTCTAGAGGGGATAGGAGGCGAGCCCTGGAGCCTGGAAGAACCAAATCAGCTTCGGCGTAGGTATACCAACCTGGGACAAAATGGAATCAAGTCGAAATTGAAGGTTTCATATAGAAAGATACATAAATGGATTTTATTAAGATCTTCGTGTCTGGAAGTTAAAAACTGAAATGAACATGATTTCCAAAGACCATTCACATAATAATATGAAATACCAATAGGTCACTTTCGCAATGCACTCAGATGCAATCGAAGGGAAATACCAACGAGCTTTCACACTCGTCCGCCGAGGGACACTGCACTCCAATGGCGAATACTTTCATGAAAATAATTATATAATACAACCAAACTATTCTGAAAAATGATTAATATTAGTATAGTTCAGTTCAGTTTATTAAAAAACAACAGACATAGCAATCATGAGGAACAAATATAATCCAAATTGAGACCCCAAAAAAGCTATGATTGTGAGTGGGGCCCCTTGGAAGGATGGACCTCTCAATCCCGGTGGATTGGCAAAGAGACCAACGTGTTTCAAGGATCTACGCAATTCAAAACATGAGAGATGGGATACGATCATGTAATGCCAGTAATCCCCCCCCCCCCTTCCCCGGAAGCGTCTTTTTTTCCGTAAGGTAGCCATCCTAGAATGCATATTAATATTTGAATATATGAATATTTGCGTTGGTGCGGTGATGTGGAGATCAAATTCAAATTAAATCGGCCAGATTCTGGACTAAATTAACCAGTATGTCGCAATGGTTACGGACAAGTTACGACCTTGGCTGTCATTCGTTTACGGTAAGCCTCCCTATTTTGTCGCAATGTCACTTATTTAAAGTAAACTTAGCTTTGCATTTGAAATCTCATATTTGATAAATTATCGCATCAGATTATGTGTGCGTGCGTATCATGAACATTGATGACTAGCGCATGACGTATAGGTCCTATTGAGCCAATCAAATGCAGCGACAGGATGGCTACCTTACGGAAAAAACACGCTCCCTGGAATGGCTGCTTATACCACTTACGCTACGTCACTGTCTCCAACTGTCAAAATAAAGCCTCATTTCTTACCTGATTCTGAGTTTGGATCGGAGCTTGGACCAGTGTTTGGTGTCTGTGTGCTGCCCGTCCATAGCTGCCAGTTATAGTCATCAGTGATATCCTGATTCCAGTAACAGTACGTCTTCTCGAAATCACAGTCGATGAGACTGTAACTGGATCCAGGTCTGGCCTTCGCCGGGTTCACTGCAATGAAGATAAACGTCATTTTAACCTAATGTACACTTGAGAGTTTTATTAATTGGGTTACACAGTTTGATATTAAAGCTTTGTCAGCTTTAATATAAAAACTTTTCATTTATATACATCAACAAAATCTGCCCACGCGTTGTAACTATAATAATATTAATCATTTTTCAGAATACTTTGTTTGGTTGTATTGTATAAATGTATCCCCTAAAAGTATTGGACCAATTCAAGCAAGATCTTTTGTGATAATATACAAATGTACAAAATATGCAGAAGTAAATAAATCTAAAATTCTAAATGTTAATTCTAAGATACGGTGATACAGAAAATATTATTAAAAAACGTAATTAACGTATTAAAAACCTAATGACCCCAAACAATATGTTGATACAACGGCTAATTGCCTAAATTATCGGTAATGGGAAAAGAACTCTTCCTTCTTTACGTGATTTAGTAGCATTCAAGTTAGAGTAGAATTTTTTGGATAACCTGCGATATATCATACTTTTGTATAAATCTATGTGTATATTGAGTTAGAAAATATGAAACTTACAATCACAATTTCCATTCACGATATCGATGTCATCGATAGCTATATCGGAGTAGAAGGAGGAGCCGAGTATCGCCACAATGAATACCTAGATCGGGTCAATACAAAGAAAGGTATTAAATGACTGTCAGACAATGAAGCCCATTTCACAAAAGGCAGTAATCTAGCCTTGCATTTGAAGGCAATCAGACCTTGCAGAGGATATTACGCTCTCCAGTCATTTGCTTTATCATTCTTGCTTTTATATATTCCTTTTCCCTTTTGGTATGTATTGGTTTTATATTGTGATTTGGAAAATGAATCCCATATAACAAATAAATACCATATACCATAAGCTAGTAATAATAATAATTTTACCTAGACATTGAAATAAAGAGATGCGATGAAATTGGCAACAATAGTCAAATGAAGAAGAAGAAGAAGAAACCATGCTATCCGAGTGCATTGTTCAAATTCGCTTATATGACATAAATGGGTAAAGGTAAAATGTCACACAGGTTTGTTTCATGTGTTCTGTTTTTCGTCAATATAAACTTTAAATTAAGGTGTATATCCTATAGGGCACATCGAGAAGCGAGTATGACCCCCCCCCCCCCCCCCCCTCCATTCCAAACAAATATATAGCATCAACATTTTTTACTGTGAATTACAAAATGCAAAACTCACGTCATCAACCTCATCGAAATTAATTGGTAGAGAGGCTTGCTTCCATTCCGTCGATGTTTTACTCTGCTGACCCTCTAACAACCAGACCAGGTCCCGGGTGGACAGGTCCAAGGCTTGGGACGTGTAGACCAGGAGCTGCCCCATGTTTAGACCAAACATCATATACCAAAACTGAAGACATTTGACCCCCGTGGCGGCCGGGGCACCGAGCATGAGGTAGGCTTGTAGGCCGAGGGCGCTTGGCAGGTTGGAGTCGACGAACAGGTAGTTCCCTGAGAGGAGGAGAAATGAAATCAACGAATGTTTAATGACGGCGAGGATGATTATCATCATCACCACCAATTTCATAGCTACCACCATCATCATCATCATCATCATCTTCGAGTAAATCACCTTTATCATTATCATCATGACTACCATCATCATCATCACCACCAAAGTCAACCAATTATCATCATGACTGTACATCAACTTCATCATCAACACGTCATCATCACCATCATCATCATTACCATCATCAACGAATCTTCAACCAATCATCATCATACTCATCATGATAACAATAATTAAACTGTCATGACCACCATAGTCAACCTTTCGTCTTTGTTTCCATCACCCCCATTAACACTTCGTTTGCTTTCTTCGTCTCACTGTATGGTCAACCATTTGCCACACGTGCAATCTCAAACAAAACAGGTTTCAATTGACAGAAGGCTTCCGCTGTGTAAAACAGTGACTTTGTTAAACACCAATGTCCAGCCTTGATAAGCACCATGGCAATCCTTTTTCACACTGGTTTAGATTAATCTTACACTAGAAACACTTTGAAACATATTTTTGAAGGCTTTAATATATCTATCCCATGATAAGTAACATGTGTCACAGGGAGAGTATGTGTGAGGAGTATGTTATCATCATTATCTTAACCATCTTCAGTATAGAGTACAGAAGCTGTGACATCATAATGTTATGGACCAAAGCACTATAACACTGAGTGCCCATATAGGACATCTTTTTATTCAGATGGTCATATCTCAGCCAATACTTAATATATTCAATTTGTTTTCGACATTCGGACATTATTTTTGATGCTCTTTCGGAAAATGAAGAAAAAATGAAGAAATTCCGAAAAAAAGATTGTTGATAAGGTCACACTTCACCAATCTATAACAAACGAGAAAATACCATCGTTTTGTAACATTTCCGAAGGATAAAAAGATGGATGCCTCAATAGCTATCATTCACCGGAATGTGACGTAATCGAATATTATATACACCTGCATTTTGTTTACGGTTCTAATCATTTCACCTACTTTAAAGCCCGTCTGTACTAGTTTGACCAGGGGGAATAGACCTCCCTGCAAGGTCACTGACAGGTGGTTAGCTCATCAAATCAGCTCTCAATTTACATAAGAAACAGGGGATTATGGGGGACCAACAGGCACCGATTAGGCATTGTATGCTATATAGAGGGCGCAAGTAGTACAGGGGGGCTTTAAACAATAGTATTACCTGCTTCTCCCGGTGTATGATCAACGCTAGGACCTGACATGCCGGTTGCCCCTTCTCCTGTAATCCAATCTAGATCGTCTCTATCTATGTTCTCCCAAGAACAGGTACCACTCTCAAAATCACAATCTCCTAAAGGTACAAAGAAACAAGAGCCGCAAAGGTTATTAATAGGATGAATTTTTAGGAGGCTGTTTTCAAATTAATTCTACATTATCTCTTTTTTTCTCCCACAAAAGATGCCTCACCCTCGAGATCACAGTGTGCATAAGGTGCAAAGAGGCAATAGCCGTACGGATCATCGGATAATTTGCTTTTGTAAAATACTCTTTAAATGCGTAACAAAAACACAATCTAGCATTTATGGTATTGGTAAGATGAACTTATGTATGTCAGAGATATTACTTTATAATCGTTTAGACCAAATAGAATTACCTTTGTATTACTCGATAGAGATTATGTACCCTCATTCACTGAAGACTTTATCACCCTGTTCACCACCCTGTTCCCGAGGGCAATATGTTCACTTTGGCCCGAATTCACAAAGAAGGTTTAGATTTAACCCATGGTTTAAACCTTCATTTACATAACCCATGGTTTAAAAAGTTGCCTTGCCCGCGTCTGATATTGGACCTCTGACTTGTGTCACGCTTATTTTGCGCTTAATTTAAACAATGGGTTATGTAGATGAGGGTTTAAACCTTGGGTTAATTAAATCTAAACCTAGCTCCTTTGTGAATTCGGGCCATCAAGTCTATTCCAGCCGGGTTTGTACTTGCCTAAGTCATGACAGAGTCCATGTGCAATGGTGACATCGTCAATAGCTATGTCACTCAGAGCTCCAGAACCTGTTACTGCTTCAAAGACGACTCTGAAGGTGAGGGCGCTAGACAGGCTGACCTCTCCCAAGTACCAATGATCACTGAGATCCTCCGCACCCTGGGTCCATAGGGGAGCACTCACGTCTTGGTTACCCTGGTGGAGTAAGGTGGTTTTGTTGAATGGTAATGCAAGTGGAAAAATTGACACGCTGTAATTTTCAAAAAAAGTGCTTCATTATCATACCAGAGGTATCATTTGACACAGAAACCGTGCGTTCCAAAAAGATAACCAAGTAAGAAGGATCTAACTTATCCTGTAAAGCAATAATTCTGGTAGCAAATTCAAATGACCATCGCCCTTATTAACGCTTAGGCTGCGGCCCTGAATGTTTAAAAGTGCAATATTCAGGCGATCGTAACCTCATACTTGGACTGTTGCCTTCTCTTATTCTGATAGTTTATTGTTATGTTTGTCATCATATTCTGTATGCTCTTTATGACAAAAGTTCATCGCTACTAGTTAAAGAAAAGCTTAAGTTATGGTAATGATAGAAATTAAATTATGACAGAATCCAAAAAAGCTTACACAGTTCTTTCACTCCTCTCTCTTCCAACGATTTCTTCAGACTGTCCATCCAAAGTATCCTTCGTTTTCCCTAATTGTCCCTGTCAAAGCAAGATTCTTTAGGCCTTCTTTACTTGTAATGTGACCCATGAACTTCGATCTTGTAACATAGTCCAACAAACTCAAATCTATCCTCAAACTGTTAAAGCCCGTCTGCACTAGTTTGGCCAGGGGATTAGACCTCCTGCAAGGTCACTGGCAGGTGGTTATCTCATCGAATCAGCTCTGAATTAACATAAGAAAAAGGGGACTATGGGGGACCAACAGGCACCGATTAGGCATTGTTTGCTATATAGAGGGCGCAAGTAGCTATACGTAGTGCAGTAGGGCTTTAATATAACGCATATGTCATGTGATGACATCTCACCTCTTTGAGAAGGACATTAAGCGTACCCACCTCTTTGAGAAGGACATTAAGCGTACCCATCTCTGATCCGAACATATGATAATAGAATGACGCACACAGCTCAGGATTATCAGCATCATAAAGGATCTCTTTGGATTGTAGTCGAGCTTGGTCTCCCGGAAGCCTCTCTACTGCACTGGCATACACATAGTGACCTGTGTGAGAAAACAGCACATCTGGTAAAATTGTTCAGATGAGAGAAAATAGTGCTGAGGTAGTGACTTTAATGCTAGATGTACAATTAAAGATAACTGGGCGTTGTGGCGTGCGCCTGAAATCCAGCTGACAATGGAAGTTACAAACTGATTCAGCCGAGGACGCAGGTTCGAAACTGAATCACGTCTTTCGGATGGTAACGTTTAAAAGTCGATCCCCAGACGTAAATAATCATATCTGATTGATACAAGTCTGTAAAAACCCAATGTACACACACACACATGGTTGCTTACTGTCTTACAGCCATACACATGCTTTCTTAGCAGTCAGGTAAAAATAATAATCAACCATAATGATAGATAGAATGATATTTAATATTTAATTGTGTCATTTTGTATGGAAATACTAAATATATTCTCTGCGAAATACAAAAGGGAACGGCTACCTTTGAATTGTTTAAAGAAGATACTTAAACGTCTTGTTTTTATGAAGTTGAGTGGTTTCTTTCTATCAAACACATTAAATTCGTTGTATTACTTGATAAATGGAGACATGCGAACCTGATGTATTAGTGTTTTTGACCGATATGTCACAACATGTACACGTACACACCTGACGACGGATAGTCAACCTGTTCGAAACGTCGAGCCACTCCCGCTACTCATCCTCTCCAAGCGCTATAGTTCTCCTGAGAACTATAAGCTAAGAAAGATAACCAATAGTCTTTTACAAGACTATACCAACATTCCTTTTCAGGACTACAAACCCTCAAGAAAGATTACCGAGAGTCCTTTTCAGGACGTCAAACCCTCAAGAAAGATTACCGAGAGTCCTTTTCAGGAATCCTCAATCCTGCCTCTTTCTCACATGGTGCACCCGCAAGCCTACTGTATAACATGTACTATGTTCAAATGTATTGTTTTGTTCTTGCTCAAGAATGATTGAATAAAAAATTCTTTATAAAAACAATTAAAAAAATGATCGCCCCAAACTGACCACTGCTGGTCCCGTAGGTGACATCCTTGGACGGTCCGGTGTATAGTGTAGGTGTTGGTCCACTAGCCCAGGACCAATCATAGTCGTCCTGAGGATCCTGAATGTAGTTACAGAGGTCGGGGTTCTCAAAGGTGCATAACTCAGTCACTGTGGATCAAAGAAAAGAGAACTGTCCGTATTACTCTGACGTTCTTCGACGTGAAACGAAAACAGAACGCTATTTGAAGAGTTAAATTCCCAAAGGAGCTAAATCAATTTTTGTAACTTCAGAGAAAGAAAAAAATTGTTTACGAAATTTTGTAACGGCGTCTATGAAAAAATGTTATTAGAAGTGCATTTTTTTCACGATTGCTCCTAAAATTTAGATTCACAATTTTATTGAAAGAAGGGTACTTAAGTGAACAATGTTCTGATAGTAATAACTCAATTTTCATCAAAAGTGGATTTAACTCCTTTTGGAATTAGGCTCTTCATGTTGTCTCTATATAGATTCGAACTGCATATTTTGAAACAACATATCAGGTGATTCTTAGCCCGGGTCCTTAGCATCGTAGCACTATCATGGGCGTAATAAAACAAATGGAAATAATGTTATGTCATTAGGCATTTGAATGTATACCTGAAGTGAAAACGCACATTGAAATCTATACTGTAATTTAGTGTTTAAATGTAAGATAATAAGACATCATAATAATTGTAATTCAAATTGTTCATGTAAAGATGAGTGCAAACGATACAATAATAACTAATATAACAAGTCAGGAGTGAAGTATCGTATTGGCATGATATTTGTTTTGTTACCTGCAGGCATTTTCCAGGTCGTATGTCAAAACATCACGGAAAATCTGATAAACTGTCTGTTTATCACCACCCGAAAAATGACTGAAATTTTCGATCAGTTGGGAATCGCAGACAAAAAGCACTGTATGATGTCCGCGCTCACTCTAAGAACATTTTAACACGTAAACCAATGGGTATCGCAGCAAGATTTTACTCTTTTTCCGGTAACTGGAATTTTGCCGGGATTTTACTCTCTGACTTTTAAATGGTTTTGGCATTTTTCGTTTCTTTACGGGAATGGCTAAATTCACGACTGCAATTTCGACCAATCAGATGGCTGGATTTCTTAAGTGAGGTATATTATATGTTGTGTTACCTGGGCATCTACCAGGGTTTATGTCGATGTCATCTACAGCAATATCACTCTCGGGTCCAGGGCCAGTGAGTCCTTCAAAAACGATCTATAATAAACATAATTTTGTATGCAGAAAAACAATTGGCGTAGTAATGATATGCATCATTACACCCCCCCCCCCCCCCCTCCTCTAAATGTCCCACTCCATTCAAACCCGTGCCCCCCCCCCCCTCCTCTAAATGTCCCACTCCATTCAAACCCGTGCCCCCCCCCCCTCCTCTAAATATCCCACTCCATTCAAACCCGTGCCCCCCCCCCCCATCCTTGCACACCACCCCTCCTCTAAATGTCCCACTCCATTCGACCCCCCCCCCCCATAGCAAGACTATTTTTTAGCCATTGGTGGTAATATCAATCAGATTATTTTGTTTAAACTAACGGTTTAGTATGATTACAAATATTGATATCTTTAAAAAAACGAATCGAGTGTCAGAGTTAGTTTGTGGTTAGTGTTAGAAATCAGCGGAGGAGTTTGTGTCATTTAGTCTCATTTGCCATAACAAAAAGATCTGTTTTCTTCGAACCAATATTTGATTCATGAAGAGTGCAACATTAATGAATAGACAAAAGATGAAAACGTATATGGGGTTACAATTCCTTCGTATTAAGAATCATTCAAACTGAAATGTTAACGATTACAAAAAAGTTAATAATAATAATAATAATACTTAACATTCATTAGGCGCTTAATACGGGTAATTCTAAGCGCACCATTGTCCGACTTAAAATTACCAACTAAAACTTATAATAAACACACAAAATATTAAAAAGTTGGTCTAGAGAGTAATATAGGGCCTACCTGGGGGGAGGGGAAGGTTGTGTGTTTGAGTGTTAGTATAAGAGTGTTGAGGGTGTGTGTGTGAGGGGGAGGGGGTAGAGCGGATTGTCTCATTCCTCGACTTTACTCCTCAAACCTGTTGGTGGTCTGGAGTTTCCATTGTACCTGTGGATGGCTTATTTTTTACTCCTTTTTCTTCATTTTGGGCCCAACGAAATGTTCAGTTTCTGAAGCAATGCTATCTCGAGGTTCTTGCTTTTGTACTTGTAATTGTTATAATTCTGATTATTTCTATTACGTGTACTCTGCTTTTTTTCCCCAGATCATCTCAATCGTTTGTAAATATCTTAATTTGTCAATAATTTCTTTTGTAACACAGCATTTGTATTTGTTTGGAAACTTTGTATATGTTATGATTTGATTTCTTAATAAACACATAATTTAAAAAAAAGAAGTAGGCCCTACATTTCCTAAATAATTGATGATGGCGCTTACCATGTAGTTAGTGTTAGGGATAAACTGGACCTGAGCCTCAAACCACTGGTTCCCTTGAGACCCTTGTTTGGTCCACAATACTGGACCTAGATCCGATCCCTGCTTGCCGTACACATTCAGCTCACCCATGGTGGCGCCCCACATGTGGAACCAAAACGTCACGCATGACGTCATAGTGACGGGGAAGAGGCGTGATTCAAGACGGTGCTTCCGGTTGATGAAGAACGTGGATTCCGTGTAGATGTAATAGCCAAGAGCTGTGGATGCAAGAAAGAACAATAAGTTAAGTGTCAGCTGTGAGCTAAATTACGACTCCGCGGTACAATATGAAAGTATTGTTAGCGTTTGCAAAATCAAATATTTTTATGTAATTAACTATAATCATATTATTAAACATAAAATATACAAAAATATTACTATTAAGCGTACTTCTAAACAAAGCTACTTATGAATAATTTCTCTAATCCCTTGTATCCACTTCAAGAAGTATCATATTAAGGGGCAGAAGGAGTAATAAAGCTTTACTTTATCATCCCACGGAGCATGGCAGTCTCTGGTGTTGAGTTTGGCCCTTTACCCCGGCCGTTTCAAGTACTATGATAAAAAGTAAAGAGGACTTCCCTGTGGGACACCGCAATGCGAGAATCCGATGTTCTTACCGTCTCCTATTTTACTTCCAAACACTACTAATAATCTATCTAATCTCTTGTTTCCACTTCAAGAAGAATTATATTGAGGGGCAGAAGGAGTAGTAAAGCTTTAATTCAACATCACGGGGAGCATGGCAGTCTCCATTGTGTGATGGTACTGTCTCAGGTGTTGAGTTTGGTCCTTTACCCCGGCCGTTTCAAGTATGATAAACAGTACTGGACCAATAGGACTTCCCTGTGGGACACCATATTGCGAGTCTTACCGTCTCCTACTGTATGATCTGCTGATGGTCCTGTGTTTGATGTCAGGGTTGAGCCTTGTTCTCTCCTCCAGTCAACATCATCATCAGTGGCTTGGACGAAATCACAGAAATCTCTCTCAAAGTCACAGCTTTGTGTCCCGGATGCTATAATGCAGAATGTGAAAGTTTATAGAATGGTGAAGTGTGACGTCATCAAAAAACTATTTATAACATTAGGAACCAGAGCACAATAACACTGAGTTCCCATAGGACATATATTTATTCAGATGGTCATATCTCAGCCAATACTTAATATATTCAATTGGTTTTCGACATTCGGACATTATTTTTGAAGCTCTTTCGGAAAATCAAGAAAAAAAAATTGAGAAATTCTAAAAAATAGATTTGTATGATGTCACAGCTTCGGTCCTCTATAACATATAACTTACTGCATCTACGTTCGATAAGATTTACCCTTGCTCATGTGAGAATTCCATTCCATTTGCCATAGGCAAATATTCATTTCATTTGCATGTTCATATGCTGTAATCTAATATGAAGTCTCATTAAATAGCATGAAATATACTGTAATCAACTTTAACACCTAATTTTCATAGAGGTAAGGTAATTTTATTGAATTGTACTATAATCAATATGTATTATTGCTTCAGTTGAAAATTTGACAATATGGTTAACAAAACTCAGAATGCTATTATACAAATTATGTCAGTAAAATCAACATCTTTAATACTCGTCTACTCGAACAGTTGAACAAAATAAAAATATACATTTTAAGGAAAGGTTTTAAGGAAACCTGCAGGAATCCTGAGGAGGGAAATAGTATACAAATAATACACAACAGTGAGGGCATTCATTAATTTTTATTAATGCCCGAACAAAAGGATGTGTATCATTTGTTTTATAAGATTATGTTTTATTTGATTTACAACATGATTTTAATAATGACCGGTCATTAGCATTTTATAATGACTGGTCATTATCAAAATTACGTGTTAGGCAAAATAAATGCCTCGTCACGTGTACGCTCTCAACCAATCATTTGATTGGGATCTACGTCATCATCTTATAAACCAAACTATATAACAGATTTACATACGTGGCGGAGTGGTTGGGGGCACTGGTGTGGTGGTCGGTAAAACAGCTGCTTCAGGGGGGTAAGCTACGATTTGATGAAAAATGATATAAATAGTAAAAAGAAAATGAAAAATATACGTATTCATAGTTGCATCATTAAGTAAACGGTAGGGTCCTAAAATATTATCAGGACTAAGAATAAGTTCACAAATAGCAATCACTAACATTGAATTACGTACTCTAACGTAATTGAAGCAAATGTTTAGGTTTCATTTTTTTTATAAATGGGTCATGTTGAAGTTGTTTAACTCTAAAACAAGTAGTGAATTGTTGGTAATTTTCGCTCATTAATGCACAGACTAGCGACGCGTTTCATGAATTGCTGGTGAAGTATTGTATTGAAGATGAGGAAACAGGGCAATTTGTGAATCATATCCAGACACTCTGGGATCGGTTATTCTAAAATACACATAACAAGATTGCTCCATCTTGAACGCACACATCTATTGTGTGGGGACATCATATAAAAGAAAGTCATACTCTTAATTTTCCAGAATGCAGACTGTGGGTGGGGTGACATGCTTTCGAGTAATAGCAATTTAAATTGATATTGTCACCCCTGCCCTACCCATCAGATTGTATCTTACTCTCTCTCCTCTCCACTTTCCTAATAAAAGCTGTTTGCAGGTATTAATATGCAATGTCTATGTATTATCTGATTATTATACTCATTTTGTGTTTTCCGATTGGTCAAATAAATAATAATAGTAACATTTCTTATCTTGACTTTGACTTTACAAGATATTTGATTTTGTCTTTGCAAACAAGTAACCTAGAAATTTGGTTTCCACTGGCGTCACAGTAATATTTAAAAAAATACATAGTTACAAGAAATAAATACATCACATTTTTTTAAATAGTTGAAATAAGGAACAATGCAAAAGATAACGAAGCGACAAAAAATGGTCATTGGTATTTCAAATCAGAAAGAAATTGATTTGACCTACTATCACATTCTCCTGGTATAAGCCTGATATCGTCCAGAGCAATGTCACTCTGATGACCTGGTCCTATGACTCCAACGAACTCCATCTAAGATACCATCACCAGAAAAAAACGTGGTTAAAAAAAATGAGTTCCTCCATTGTTTAAAATAAATTTCCATTTCACTTTTCACGACTCCGGGGAAGGGGGGAGGGGTTAAAAAAAATTGTCATCAGTGACAAATGACATTTTTTGTTAAAAGGTACTAAAATCCTTGCTTCTGATTGGTTATCAGCAGATTTGTCACTAAATTTTGTCATTGTCATTGAAAAAATGCTTTGTAAAACTGAAACTCCCTCCTTCTTATTATACAAGCTAGGAAGGTTCAAGCCGGGCATCTAAACTTATCTTTTCAAGCAAATGTTTAGTCCATGACTATTGGAGAAGCGGGCGCATTTCAATTTTTGAAACAGATGAATGGTGCCAAACAATTAGTGCTGTGGATCCTCATCATCACCATCTGGAATTTGCTTTGCGCTAGCAACCTAGCCCCTGGCTTTAGTTTGACAAAGATATAGGCCTTGGGTAAGGATTAGGTTAAGGTATAGTTTTGGATCTAGGGTTGACGTAACGAATTCTGTTAACGTATGACAGTATCTCCGTGGAGCAATTGTCCTTGAGTATGTGGGGTAAGTCCTGTGAAATGCATTTTCCTTTGAAGCCACACTGTACTACTTGTAGCTACTTGCTTTCTCAATAAAGAAAACTTCCCCAATCGGTGCCTGTTGGTCCCCCATGATCCTCTTTTTCTTATGTTAATTAAGAGCTGAGTTAATGAGAAAGCCACCTGTCACGGTGGCCTCGCTGGCTAGTATAGTCCCTTTTGGCTGAACTAGTACAGCCAGCCTTTAAGTAATACGGTTCGAATTATGTTTAGGTGCGGATGTGGGTCTACAGTCCCGGATGCATATATGCCCTGTAACCCGTGAAATACATATTTCATCCAAGGAATAGGCTAAGGTACAGTTATATTAGGTTCAGGATCACGGTACCATGTCGCATACAACCCGTGAAACGCAGAATGATTTGGTTATACCTTGACTCTGTCCTGTTTATCGCTGTATTGTATCTTGCCTTGCCTCCAGACTGTATCATCATCATTTTGCTCTCCTGTTAGTCTCCATACCATCGCCTCCATGCCGGCCTCGGTTCTGATCAAAAACAGATACGACTTGAACTAAGACACTGATCAAACGCTAAGCAGTAATCACTTCATGTGGTGAAATTCATTTATGTTTGCAATACAGTACAGGGGCATGTATTAAACAAAATTGATATCAATCGCAACTTAGTTGTGATTGATATCAATCGCAAGTCTTTGTAAGGCGGGGCCAGGAGTAGATAAATCATTAGTTTAGTGACATTTGAAGTAATTATGTCCAATATCATTAACACGACATATATCACGACACCATCACGTAAATCTGTACTGGGGCCCGTTTTATCTATAACAGCTGCTAAATTTATATGACAAACTTGCTCTCGGGCAATCAGATGTCTTGATTTGAGTAGCTTATAACAGTAGCTTGTAACTTGTTATTGATATCAAGTTTTATGAAACAGGGCCCAGATGTATAAGAGTATAAACGCATAACAAACATTCATAACTGAGTGTAATACATAATGTACTATTAAATTGTTTCTTTTGTTTTAGTCATGCTAAATATGGATTCATGTGAGTTTTCAACTGAGTCAAAGGGAGCCATTTCCCCGAAACAACGCAAACTATGAATAGTAATCATTTGTCAATGTTTGTACTGTATCATGCCTGAAAAACTGGCACTCCTTGTGAAGCATGACCTTAAAGGTCACTACAGACCAGTTTTGGAAACACCCCCCTCTCCACAAATGAAATGGAAGCTTTTATTACCAATCATGTTAAACAATATGTTTTGCCTAATACGTGATGATACAAATTTTGCCAGGAAAGCGCCTACTAATTGATATATTTGGTAAATTATTATATCTATCCGAACTGGATAGATATAGGGTAGTCCCATATACATGTACATCTTTCTGTGTACAGTGCTTGCAAATTTACCAAGACTGGGCCAAGTTTCTTATCCTTTTAATGATTCCAGAACCTTGCCGTACACACCTATACTTATATGCTAGATTATCAACGTTTTCTGATCGATTCCACTACGTTTCTTTCACAATTCAATCGCATGACCGGAACTGGTCTATACTTTTAACTGTGGGCATTAATGTATGAAGTACATTTTTTTTAATATGAAGAAAAATAATATATGCAAACATTTTGATGCTTACTTGATGAGTTGGAGTTCACCAACATCCTGTCCATACATCATGTACCAGAAGGAAAAGCAGGTATGGTCATTAGTCACTAGTGATACAGTTGAACTTATCTTAGCCATGTATCCTGGCTGACTAGGAAAGCTACCATCGATGTAGATGTAGAAACCTGTGAGTGTAATAGTAAGGTATGGTCATTAGTCACTAGTGATACAGTTGAACTTATCTTAGCCATGTATCCTGGCTGACTAGGAAAGCTACCATCGATGTAGATGTAGAAACCTGTGAGTGTAATAGTAAGGTATGGTCATTAGTCACTAGTGATACAGTTGAACTTATCTTAGCCATGTATCCTGGCTGACTAGGAAAGCTTCCATCAATGTAGATGTAGAAACCTGTGAGGGTAATAGTAAGGTAATATTTGTCTAATAGCGGTGTATTCAGGTTTACTAGGAAGGTTACCATCAATGTATAAGTAGAAACCTGTCAAGATAATGGGAAGGTATTTTTTTTTTCTAAGCGATGTTTCCAGGCTGACTAGGAAAGCAACCATCAATGTAGAAGTAGAAACCTTTCAAGGTAATAGGAAGGTAATATTTGCTTAAATTAATTTAGCAAGTTCTCGGGTGTGAGACAAATTAACATTAATTAATTAACATTAATCACCACATTACCCGCTGGTATTCCAGTCTGTGCCGACGTAGATGGCGTTAAGCAGTATTTGTCATTATACACTCCCGTTAATATAACTCTTACCTGAATCTGAGAGGGTAGTATGATCGTACTGAGGACCGGTTATTGTGGTAGTAGTAGGACCCGATAACCTCTGCCAATTCAGCTCGTCTCGTCCATTCTCTGCATTTATCCATCCACAAAAATCCGTCTCAAAGTCGCAATCCTCTAAAATTATAAATATAAACATATCATACATAAAATTCTGAACAATATATATATATATATATATATATACACATTAGTCTTTTCTTTATACAATGAGCTTCTTCAGTCAGAAAATGGTGAAATGTAGGTTTATTACTTATTATAATATAAATTTGAATGTGTGTCATCACTGCTTTAGTTGCTAATTTCATTCTTTTTACCAGTATTATTATTGTCATCATCATCAAAAGCACTAGTAGTAGTAGTAGTAGTAGTAGTAGTAGTAGTAGTAGTAGTAGTAGTAGAAGTAGTAGCAGTAGAAGTAGTAGTAGCAGTAGTAGTAGTAGTAGTAGTAGTAGCAGTAGTAGTAGCAGTAGCAGCAGTAGTAGTAATAGCAGTAGTAGTAGTAGTAACATGCTTTTGAGGTATTCTGAGGCGCACAAGGAAAATAACAGAAACGATAATTGAGTGACATACATGTATCCTCGCATCAAGCAAATCTATTCAACTCTGATTTGAACTTTCTAATGACCTTTCAGCTTTCAACTTAAAGTGTTAAAGGTCATAGTAAGAGTAACGGTGGCTGAGAAAGCTCTCTCGCCTATAACGGATACGTACTCTTGTCGGGATTTTTATAATGTTAATGCATTGATCTAAAGACTACGAGATGATGTATACAAGTTAAATAGAAAGAAACCTACCGCAACTAGTTCTTGTCATCGATATAGCATCGATAGCTATATCTCTCTGCCCATCGTCTCCGAGTATTCCTACTATCAGTAGATCATATTCTTGTAAACCGATCTGAACAGCGCCCTCATGCCACTCGTCCCCTTGGTCGTATAAATGGGTCGTCAGGACCTCTTGCCTATTGTTACCGAAGAGGGCCTAAAGGAATATGGATAAGAGATAGCACACTACTTAAACAAACAAAAAAAAACATTAAAACAAATGCAAGCATCACTTTAAATTTACTTATGCGTCACATACTATCACAATTATATAAATCACTCTAACAATATAGCGTAAAAATTATAACAAAACACAATAGCGGACTCAGAATTCCTTAGCAAAAGATGAGGGGCATAAGTCAGAAAAGAATCTTATACATTGTAAATGTGTGCACACAAATAACGCCCATATTACTTCACTGTTATAATAATAACGCCGAATACATTTTTTAAAGGTTAACGAAACAAACAACAAGGTTGCTGCAATCTCTAATGTATTGACAATAGATGAGCTTTGCAAGTAGATGAACAACAGACAACCTCACTCACTAACATATCAATATTCTACTCATTTAGTTATACCCAAAGCCGGATCTATATATTTGACCACGTTCAACAAGGGAAAGGTCGGACATTAGAATATCTTCCCTATTTAGACCCGATTTTGGACAGGAATGTTTTTAGGGCTAAATTTTCTAATTGGCAATTATTTTTTTATTTTTTTATTTCTGCATTGTTAAATAAAATTAATATCTCTGGAAACATTTTGCATGGGCGGTAATTTTTGTTGTCACAATATTAAAATGACCTAATTTGATCTATTTTTTGATTAATTTGTATGACCAATGTGTTACTAATTTAAGGGTTTTCATAAAATAAAAATGGATGCAATATTATTCAGAAATATTAGCCCTTTCTACTCATGTATCTTGCATATTTGAACGGCCTCTGAATCAAGAGGTATTGAGCCAAACGTTTAATGTGGAATGATTGGCGCGAAAGGGTTTTAAAGGTAAACCCCCCCCCCCCCTCCTCTCAAAAAGTGAAATGGAAGCTCTTAGTAGGCCTACCAATCATGTGAAAGAATATGTTTTGACTAATATACGTGATGATACACATTTTGCCGGGAAACCGCCTACTACTTGATATATTTGGTAAATTATTATATCAATACGGCCTGGATGGATATCGCGAATGCACTTCAACATTGTAAATTTGGGAATATATTTCTGCTTTTTTTGCGAATTGAGATTGAAGTAATGCCATCTAAACCTAAAGGCAATATTTAAACAATATTGAATGGATATTTTGCACCCAAATCCCTTGAACCGATATTTTACCACTTCCGGTCTATATCTTTAAACGCAGTGGTGGGTGTAATTACTAGCAGAGCAAAGGCGATTATATTATTATAATTGGTTTGTTTTATTGAAAATCATCTCGCAGCTCGAAGGCTAAATTGTGTGACATTTTACAAATTGATAAAAACATTACAATACAATAAATACATGTGAAATCAATATTATATGATATAAATGCAAAATTCGTTCAAGTTTCTATTAGAAATATATACAAACATGTACATGCCATAATATTTCCTCTCCGATATTAATTGATTTTTAACGGGCCGTGTTTGTTTGAAACCAGACCGGCTTTTTAAAAAGTAGCAATATATTTTAAAAGGGAATAATTGCGTGATTTTAACAGATTTTAACAGATTAAAAAAATCAGTAAAATAGAGTGATACATTGGAAATTTACTTCAATTTGACCAAAAAAAAGTTGAGATTTACAAAAGCAAAATATAGAGTATCGGAGCTGTGACGTCATGAAATCTATTTTTAGAATTAGGGTAAGGGGCCAGAGCATATAGCAATGAGTTCCTATAGGAAATATATATATTCAGATGGTCATATCTCAGCCAATACTCAACATATTCAATTGGTTTTGGAAATTTGGACAATATTTTTGATGCTCTTTCGTAAAATGAAGACAAAATTGAGAAATTCTAAAAATAATTTTTTGATGACGTCACACTTCACCACTCTATAAATATACTTTTAATATTGATGGGTTTTATACGGATCATCTTTACTTACTCGTAGTTCTAAGACATAGACATCTTGACCCCACATGTGATAATAGTACCTCCAGCAGTGAACCTCATCAGGCGTATCGGATGTGACATGTGGTGAAATCAACCGGGCTGCGTCACCTTGGTACCCCTCACTACCCACATACAGATAATGACCTGGTGACGTAATACATCACGTCATATAGGGTTAGTTTTGAAATTAAAAAGAAAAAGAAGTTGTAGCAAGTAGTGCTTCATAGACTTGAAGCACTTGAATTTAAATAAAATTTTAAATATTTTAATTACTATTTATTGTCTCAGAAGTCATAAGTAAAGAAATGGATCAAGCTTGTCTTTGGGTAAGATTCACGATGTCTGGTTCTTTTAAACACTGGATAATATATATATATATATATACCTGCCAGCGTTCCATAGGTAACATCATATGATGGACCGGTGTTTCGTGTAGGTGTAGATCCAGACCAATAGATCCAATCTAGATCATCAGTAGGGTCCTGTGTGTAACCACATAGGAACGGATCCTCAAAATCACATTGCGGTGAACCTGTATATATAGAGTGACGTCATTAAGAAAAAGTATAGATTATTATGTCATACATATATTCTTGTTCGTTGATTGGTTAAAAGTGTGTCACATGATCAAATATAAAAACACTATTTTACAAAAAGTACTATTTACGGCTCTTTAGCCTTAAATAGTACCTCAACTAAAAGTACTATTTACGGCTCGCTCAAAAAGCCTCTCAAGACAGTGCATATTTGCATTCTATAAGCATCGTTTGTATGTCATAGTCCAAGCATAAACACAGGACTAAAGATTCATAAAAATATTTGCATTCAAGTGTGGGTAATTGTCCAATGTATTTATTTTACTTTGTACATGTATGTATTTCGAGTAATGGTTTTATGGCGTAATAAATCCAGCATATGCATTCTGACAATTTTAACAAATTTCCTTTGACTTAGAAATATTATGAGATGGCAGAATAGTCAAATGTTATCCGTCTCTAGATGACCTGAAGGTCTATTTTCTGGCTTGATAGTATCTTACCTGCACAATACCCATGGTACATTGTGACGTCATCGATAGCTATATCTCCTGTCCAGATACTACCAACCCGACCTTCAAACACAATCTATATCAAAATCAAAACAAATCAAATAATTCAATTAAAGTCTATTTTTGATTTCATTCAGTTTAACAAAACAGTACATATAACAATCAGATATATTATATATAATACACATTAAAAACATATTGGACAAGAACGTAACAATAAACATAATAGGATGCGACCTGATAGGAACCATAATCCTTATATAAAGGGAAATGTTGACGTCAGAGTATCAAAGTTCATTGACTTTGACTTTCAATCGTTAAGAGGAATGTATTTACTTAATATGATACCTAATATCTCTCAAAATTCAATGGTTTAAAATTACACAGACATGTGTATGTTTTCATTAGACTTGCATATATTGATTGATAATAAGAAAAGCAATGCAATTCATATTCATGTATTTAATCATGTTTTAATTGTAACGTTGGAAGTGTCTAAAGGTTGCACTTAAAGTAGTCACCCGAAGAATCAAAAGTGTTTTAAGTTGATGCGAAATTCATTTCATTGCGAAGGGTAAGCCTTACTGATCAATTATAACAACTTCCCTCTTCTAAAAAAATTTGGGGCCCGCAGTAATCATCTTTCAAAAATATTAATGTTGAGATCCAGATTTTCTGCCTTCAGCGGTCCTCCGTATAGAGCGTCAAGATTCGTGACGTCACATGCGAGACACAGTTAGCCACAACATTACATGTTACGCCTTTTGATAATATCTTTATGATTTGTCAGCAAATTATTCGGGTGATTACTTTAATGATTGATGAACGCACGTGTTCATGTGTTGGTGATACCAGGACTTACAATTCCCTATAGTCGCATTACGAAAATAAACTTCAACTTCTTCTTTCAATTTGATATGATTAATAATAATAATAATAATAATAATAATAATAGGCATTTATATAGATGAGATTTCAGCTTGGATTTAAAGGTCTCTATGGAAGTTATGATTCTCAAATTAAAATATAAAAGACTGACTTGCCTGGTAGGATACAGCCTCTGCGACACTGATTTGGGCCTCTAGCCAATCATCAGACTTCTCTCCTGTCGTCGTCCATAACAGATCACCCACGTAGCTCTCATTAGCATCGCTCCGCCTCACGTACACATTCAAGGTTTCCACAGAAGCACCAAACATGTGGTGCCAAAAGGTGAGGCATTGTCGTGACGTCACGGGCTGGAGAGGACTGAGGACGCGGGCGAGGTATCCGGTACGCTCTGCAGAGGTGTCGATATAAATGTACCAACCTGGGGAAGAAATAGAAAGTAAAGAATAGAAAGGTATAATAAAATGAAATGAAACAAATTAAAGCTAAAAAAACGTTTACCTGTCTTGCTACCTTCAAAAGATTCCTCAAACTCACCTTTATGTGATCTACTTCCTTTAAGACTGTACATTTTTGTATCCTCTTTGCATATATTTGTATATATAAGCGCTATGGTACTTATTGTTTTAGCGCTCCTAAATATTCGATATTATTATTATTATAAGCAACCAATCAATCTGGTCTTCATGTGAAAAACTTATTACTTATTTTTGATGTCACATCATGATTTCTTGAAGATCCTTTCCTTTGGTTTTAAATAGAAAGCGTTGTAACGGCCGTAGCTCTCATATGTCACCCCTGAGAAGCACTTTGGAGACAACTAAAGGAATACCTACAACGCTTTATTCTATATCTAGTACAGTCATACCTTTCTATAGCGACCGCCCAAGGGGAGAAACAAAAAGTTGCTTTGTAGACAGGTTCCTTTATTACATGTTTCAATGAGAAACCATTTTCAAGGGAAGCAAAAATTGTGGTCTTTGTAGACAGGTGGTTGACTGTAGTAATATTAGTATTATCATATTTAATCATTCATATTTAAATATTGATTTAAGAATTCTTGAAATTTGACCTGTGTTTAGGATAACATCTAGACATACCGGATGTGTCACCATGCGTGTGGTCGACCTTCGGGTACTTATCATCAGGTTGTGACGAGCCTTGTATCCTCATCCAGTTAAAATCATCGCTTGAATCCTGGGTATATTCACACCAGCCATCTTCAAAGTCACAGTTGACGGGACTAGAATCTGGATATAGAGAAATATAGATAAGTGATTGAATTCTGAAAACTAACCTGTTTAAGTCAGTATGGTATAATACTATAATTGTTTATTTGATCCTGAAAAGTGCAGTAAAATTGGCCATACTCTGGTCTGAGCAATAACAAAAAGTTCAATCATGATGACGCGTACATAAGTTTAATTCATCAATATTATGTATATGTATGACGTATATAAATTGGTACTCTATTTGGGTAACTGTCACGCAAACATTGTTAATGGTGGCAGCCAAAGTAGATTTGTTTAAAGCGTTGGTCTTGCATTACTCCCCAGATAACAACGTTGGGCCAACGTCAGTCTTGGTCGGCACGGTTGCAGTCGGCGAGCGAACTTCAGCTAAGAATTGGGCCATGGCACATGGTGGAAAAGGCCGGGTTGGCATAACGTTAGCTCGACGTTGGCCCAACGTCATGTTGGTGACGTTGGGCCAACGTCGTATTGCTCCCTTGGTCACTCACCGTTGCACATTTGACCGGGCAGGAAGAACGTATCATCGATGGCAATATCACCTGCGGAACCTGTCCCCACGACTCCCTCAAAGATCATACTGAACCCTGTGACCTGGTTAAGGTTAATTTGACCTTTGACCCACTGGTTGCCTTGGTCGCCAGTCATATTCCACTCTAGGGCTCTGACTCCACTCATCAGATCCTCCGCATATACGTTCAGCTCTCCAACACCTGTTTAAAGGTTTCCAAAAAATGAAACAGTTTCATTTCGTTGTTTTATGAAAGCACGCTGGTGTTTATTTCACATTTATCGTAAAATAGTAAAAGTGGTATTATAGCTGAGCTTTAAAGACATTTTAAATGGTTAAACACACGATATGTCCGATCACTGGCACGAAAATGACACGTCATACTCAGATTAGACCGAATTTGTTGTCGTATTGAGGCTACAAAAGGATTTTTGGTTTACACTTTTTTATCTTGCATCTTTTTGTTGATGTTGATATCTTTCATAAAATATGGTATATAAACGTCCATTATATTTCCCAGAAGTACAATCATGAGATGTTCGAATTAAGGACGTTGTCAATATACAACCGATCCTTATACATGTGTTGATATTACGGGTTATATACAACCGATCCTTATACATGTTTTGATATTACGGGTTATATACAACCGATCCTTATACATGTTTTGATATTACGGGTTATATACGACCGATCCTTATACATGTTTTGATATTGTGCTTTAAGGACTGAGTTGTACTTACGTTGACCATACATATGATACCAGAATGTGAAGCATCCCTGGGTAGGAGGTTGCGGTACACTGACTAACCAGGCGACTCGACCTTCTGCTTCAAAACCAACACTGAACAGCATGTAATATCCTGGCAAGATAAAATAAAATGGATGGCGATATGAGATAGAAATCCTTCGCGGGCAGCGCCACATGATACAAGCAAAGAAACTCCGATCACAGATATGATGGCCCGAATTCACAAAGGAGGTTTGTCAGCAAACCTAGGTTTATGTGCGTCATATGACGCGTTTCAAACCTAGGTTTGTACAACCTTGGTTTGAAACGCGTCAAAACGCGTCATATGACGCACATAAACCTAGGTTTGTTGACAAACCTCCTTTGTGAATTCGGGCCTTGTGTGTGAATTGGGTTTTTACAGATATGTATCTATCAGATATGATTGTTTACGTCTACCCGAGACGAAAATCCAATTGAAACCAATTGAACACCAATTTAATTTTTAAGTTGTTTCAATTGGTTCCAATTGGTTTTAATTGGTCATAATAAGTTTTAACAGGTTTCAATGTGAATTTAATAGGACTTCAGTTGGTTTCAATTGGTCCAGATTGGCCCTATTGGACCGATTGGCCCAATTGGCAGCCTAGGGCCCATTAGACTTGAATGGGACCTCAATTGGTTGCAATTGGACTACTTGGCCCTAAGTTAGACTTCAATTGGTCCAATTGAAACAAATTGAAAACCTTTTAAAGTCGAATGGGGCTGATTGGTCCAATTGAAATCCCATTAAAGTCTAATGGTATCAATTGGTCCAATAGATACCAATATGACCAATAGAAACTAATAGGTCCAATATAAACCAACATATCTATGTATCTTATGCATATTCATTATTACTTTACACTTGTCACAGAAAATACATTTGTTATGATTTGTTAAGCAAATTATGACAATGATATCAATTTTGTGATTTGTATTTTTTCTTCGGCAATTATTGACCAATAGATTATTTCTCTCTCCGCTCTCTGTCTCTCTCCCTCTCTTCGTCTTTCTCTCTCTCTCTCTCTCTTTCACTACCCATCTCTTTTACTCCTCCCTCTCTCTCTCTCTCTTTCTTTCTCTCTTCCTCTCCATCTCTCTCTCTCCCCACTATCTCTCTCTTTCTCTCTCTCTCTCTTCCCCATCTCTCTCTCTCTCTTTCTCAATCTCCTTAGCCTATCTTATAATTTCTACTTTCATGTCGCTTTTTGCACTTAAAACATCCAAAACGATACACAGGATCGATACTTCGGTTACGCAAACAAAACTGACGCAAAACAGACAACAAACTGAAAAAAATACATTCTAGTATGGTACGGTATGTCACTGAAACAGCTCCCGTAGGATTTTTGTGCCAAAGTTGATTTTTTTTTGTTGCATTTTTGGATTCATTGGGGTCCAAGCTATCAGAAATTGATGGGGTTCAAATTTTCCCGAAGACACCAAATATCCCTATTGCGCGTTATATAAGCCATTTTGGCGCCCAATAGGGACCCCCGTGGAAATGAAGGAGGGGTCTGAAAAATTTGAACCCCATAATTTTTGGCCAATTGGGACCTTTTTGAAGCTAAAACAGCAAACAAATCAACTTTGGCACAAAAATCCTACAATATTACATACAATACCGCACTATTACCGCCAAAGTCGTAGAATCGGCCAGTTTGACATTTTGACTGAGGTACGACCATTATAATGCACTCATTTCACGGACAACATTGCCATTAACAGGATTAAAATATTAGCTGGTCTGAATATAATAATAATAATAATATTGAATTTTTATATAGCGCTTAATACAAATGTCTCTAAGCGCTTTACAAATATACTATTACCCCGGTCATTGGATTCAGTGCTTGTCCGAACACACTGTGTGCACAATCTCCACTCCCCGGGGAGCATTCCAGCCGGGCGTTACTTGACGCTCACAAGCCGTTTGAACAACCATGACGGTCGCATCCTACCGGGTACCCATTTAACACCTGGGTGGAGAGTAGCAAGTGCAAGTTAATATCTTGCCAAAGGATATTAGTATCATGTGAAATTGACACTGAATCATTACCTAAGTATTTTCCAGTCGTATGGTCCGTATCTGGACCGGTGTTACTGGTATCAGTCCCTCCTTGGTTTCGATACCAGTTCATATCATCCCCATCAAAAACGTTTTCCCATAAACAAAAGTCTTCTTCAAAGTCACAAAAACCTGTAATATAAATGAAAATTAAACAATAAATCCTGCAATCTAAAAATATAAACTGGTCGAAAATTAGTAATGATTGAATATTAGAACCAGCATTCCAAAAATATAAAGAAGTAAACTCTGGTTAAAAACTGAATACCAAAATATACGAATTGATATCACTAACAGTTCTACAAACACCTGGTTTGTAAAGAACAAAAGGAGGTTTGGCGAAACAAAAGGAGGTTTGTCGACAAACCTCCTTTGTGAATTCGGGCCTTTGTCATTAATGTACATATATCGTCTAAAAGCAATTCATTACAAGTAAGCGTAGATCCTCCATTCAAAACAATAGAAAGCAGCAAACTTTGGCTAAAAATTAAATATTATATACGAATCTATATCATTATGAGTCCTATAACACTATCTCATTTATTTAAATCCATTGTCTAAAAACGTTTCAGTACTAGTAAGCCTATGCTTAGCAGGAATGTTGTTTCGGTAATCCCATCCAGGCCTGACACCATCAAAAAGAAACATTGGAATAGGTGTGATCAAACGTTTGTGATGGTTTCATTTTCAGTTTGAACTAATAGTTAAAAGATAGCGTAGTTGAAGGGTTATGATAATCGTAATATTTGTTTTTAATAAGGTTTTACTCTGGTATAATACCCATAAGTCAATAAAAAAGACAAAAGATAAATGACGAGGCAAACTGATGAGGTACGAAGGGAAGTAAAAGTGAGAGGGAATAAAGGAGAAGGTAAGACGTGTTTAATATAGGGAGCAGTGTGATGGTATGAACACGTGAAGAGGAAAGATGAAGATGTTTTTATTAGGAAACAGCAGCGAGAAAGGAGAAAGCAAGGTGAAAGAAAGGAAGACCAATGAAGAGGACGACAGCTGAGATATGATGGTGATGATGATAGTGATGTTGATGATGATGATCATGATGATGATGCTGAGTATGATGGTCATGATCATGATGATACCGACGATGATGACGAAGATGATGCGCATACGAGATAACTTACCCCTTGCAACACATGGACCCATTAGAATACTGACGTCATCAACAGCAATTTCTCCATCACTGGACGTACCGATCTCAGCCTCAAATGCGACCTAATAACATTCAGAGCATGTTTATAAATACTTTCCTAAATAAATTATCCTCACAATAAGGCGTCACCTTAATTGCTATGCATAAGATTTATGAAGAATCTTAAAGTTGTAGTTAAGTTCTATCCTTATGTACACCAAATACAAATGATATTAAGAAAAATGTTATTGAGATCAACAAAAATGCAGGGCGACCAAATAGACCAGAACTCAACTTTATCTTCAACGCACAAGATTGATAGTGGAGTGCTGGCTCAGTCAGTAGAGCGTCCGCCTCACAACCGGGAGGTCGTGGGTTCGAACCCCGGCCGCGTCATACCAAAAGACGTTAAAAGATTGGAGTTGCTGCTACCTTGTTTGGCGTTCAACAATAAAAAATTCGTTTCGGTTTAATAAAATTTGGAGTGGACTTTAAAAGATTACTATTATTAGTAGTAGTAGTATAGCATTAATGCATATGTCCCTCTCTATACCTGGAAAGCTGATGTGGCCTTCAGCGTCACTCTGTCGTGCATCCAGACATTCAAGAGTCCACCTGGCTGACTCTCCCAGTACGGACCTACCAGGTCACTACCAACACGTTCCCAGACCCTCAGGGTACTAGAACCCTTGTGATGGTTCACACACACACACACACATACCTGAAAAGCTGCTGTGGCCTTCAGCGTCACTCTGTCGTGCATCCAGACATTCAAGAGTCCCCCTGGCTGACTCTCCCAGTACGGACCGACCAGGTCACTACCGACACGCTCCCAGACCCTCAAGGTACTAGAGCCCTTGTGATGGTACCAGAAGGACAGGCAGTCACCCTCAGCCGTTGCGGGGATGTCTTTGGAGTAGAGGATAGCTCGGTCTCCTGGCCTCACCATCTCGGAGTGGTTGACGTAGATGAAGCTACCTGCACATACGAGAAGAGCAAAGGAGTAGTTTGCTGTTTGTTTTGTTTTACCTGACTGATAAGAAGCAAGTGTACAAGGAGATCGCGGGCTGTAAGTCCTCTCAGAGGGATTAGGTGATCGGGATTAAAGGGCACTAGCCACTACAACAACCTTTCATAGTGCTTCTATCGGAGTCACACCGATGAAAATACCGATTAAATTTGCCTTATGTAAACAAAGGTGAAACCGCCGCTTTCTCTGCTATCCTTTTCATACTGCGGGTGAAATTCACTCGCTGTGGCGAGCCCTTGCCGGAAGTGAAGAATTGTTGCGCAATTATTAAGCCCGCTCCCCATCTAGCTAGCATGCAGCAAGTTGAACCATAAGTCAACAGACACAGCTGGTTACGATAAAGCGCGCGTACACTGCAACTTTTGACCATTTGCATCGGCCTTTTAATCGGCTTTTCTCCCGAACGCATTCACAGTGGCTGTTTCATCGGTGTCACACCGATAGAAAGAGAATTTCTCCTGCTCTTGAGCAGGATAATTTAATCGCCCATTTCTCTTCTTTTCATCGGCTATTCTATCGGCTTTTTCTCCTCTGTACCATTCATACTGGCCGTTTTATCGGATGCCTCCGGATGCATCTGATGAAAATCAGGCCAGTTTGAAAGGGGTATTGTCAAACCCGGGACTGCTCTACCACTGAGCCATTGGCATTGCGCCTTCGTGCTATCTCATAGTCCCGTTTCAACGCACCAATAATGATATTCTAACATTGAGGATCTTAATGAAAGAAAAAAATCTAATTCTTCATTTAAGGCTGCAATGCATCATTAGGAGTCTTTGCGAATCTTTGTATAATTATGTACAGCCTATGTGTCTCTCTGTCTACATGTTTATGCTTATATAATGACGTCATACCATCGGGGGTTCCCCAAGTGTGGTCGGGAAACTGCATCCCTGGTAGAGGATAGTCCATGCCTGTACCTCTCGACCAATCAAAATCATCCTCAACGGTCTCCTGCATCCATCCACACGTGTCAAATCGAAAGTCACACTCCCCTTCATGGAAGTGAAAAAAAGATGGGTTTATATTAAAGTGAAACGTGTCTATAAAGACCATCCAAGGGAGACACGAAAATTTGTCTAAGTAGGCAGATGGTCTTTAAGTACAGGTTCCTTATGTACATGTTTCAATGAGAAACCGTTTTCATGGGAAACAACAAATGTGGTATCTGTAGATAGGTGGTCTTTTTATACAGGGTTGACTGTACAAAGATTTTATTGTTACTACAAAAATCAAAGTATAGCAACGAATCCAGGCATACTCATATTCTCCGCCCTTCGCTCATCAGGTTAAAATCACTAGAATGAACAGAAAGCCCAAATCGGAAATTTAAAAAAAAAAGTCTTCCACTTCCTTAAAGGTAATACAAAGTTTTGAGAAATTTTGAAAACTGAGTGGATAGTGATTCTTTACAATTTTGATATATTTGGATGCCTCTGTGGATGTATTATAAGCACTAGAAAAATTAGCCCCTAAAACACTTCAGCTTTTGAGAAAAATTAAATATAAAAATTTGCTGGTGCTCCCGGTAAATTTTGATAAATTTCAAATAGCGTCTACGGCCGTTTAATGGTAGCTGCGACAATGAAAATCTCAGAATATGTAGTTGTGATATTTAATTTCCAAATGGGAATAGCTTATAGGTCGATTTTAGTCAAGAAACATTTTTTTATAGCTGAATTGATATCTTGACCTTAAGATGGGGCTATACAACATAAAGGGTCATTATTTTCAATTTCATAACTTTAGACTCGATTTCAACCGCGACAACGATCACTGAATATTGTAGAATCGCATATGCTTCCAATATGTTCATTTGGACCAATTCATGACCCCATACCAAAACTTTGTATTACCTTTAACATAATATTAGTTTCTTACAAAAAGCGGAAAATCATTGTGTATGTCTTTCCTTTGATCACTTTTATACCTTTTAATACCGTTTTGTTTTGGGTTTCCTTGAATTTTGTCCATCGAAACATTTGCACATTAACATTTGCTACATGAACGGATTACACGTGAGTGTGTCCTCAAAGTTCTTTTCTTAAACGATTTAATAGCATCGTTCCTTCTTTATCTCGAGGTGTGGATAACAAAGACACAGTTTCATAACCAATCTGTTTTACTGATCAGATAATGAACTTTCATATGACGATGAATCTTAGGCAGTCGTAATATTCAACTTGGCAAGGTCAGTATGTAAATAAGATTAATATTATCGGAAATAATATCGCTAGTGACATTCGTTTGTCTCGCAATGTATGGTCAACAAGGGATCAAAAGATCACGACGTTTCGTGTGACGCTGCAAACGCTTGCTTACAAAATATTTTATCACCTGACGAAGTGTTGCAGCGGCACACGAAACATCGTGATCTTTTGATCCCTTGCGAGATAAACAAATGTCACTAGCGATATTATTTTCGATACTATATACGCAATGAGTAATTTATTTAGGAAGATTAATATTGCTTACATTACATTGTATAACCTGACGAGGTGTTGCAGCGGCGCACGAAACGTCGTGATATTTTAAATCCCTTGTTGACCATATCATTGCGAGACAAACGAATATCACTAGCGATATCATTTTCGATAAGATTACTATAAGTCTAGAAATGGAGTCAGACTTACTGGTCAGTGGGCAAGGGCCAAGGTATGCTGAGGTGTCATCGATAGCCATATCGCTAAAGATGTTATCGCCGATCGTTCCTTCTATTTGAAACTATAAACAAAAACAAGAGAGAGTAAGTAAAGGAAAGAAATCGATTGCCATATCACTAAAGATGTTATCGCCGATCGTTCCTTCTTTTTGAAACTAAAACAACACACAATACAAAGTAAGGGAAAGCAATCGATTGCCATATCACCGAAGATGTTATCGCCGATCGTTCCTTCTATTTTAAACTAATACAACACACAATACAGAGTAAGTGAGGGAAAGAAATCGATTGCCATATCACTAAAGATGTTATCGCCGATCGTTCCTTCTATCTGAAACTAATATAACACACAATACAGAGTAAGTGAGGGAAAGAAATCGATTGCCATATCACTAAAGATGTTATCGCCGATCGTTCCTTCTATTTGAAACTAATACAACACACAAAACAGAGTAAGTGAGGGATAGATTAATGAACACGATCGCAAACATTTCCAAAATGAATATACAAAGATATTTTCAAGAGCGTTGTTTGTCACATATGTTATTACATTATCAAAATAAGATTGCTAGAGGTCATACAAAGAGGTGGTTAGAATGCCTGTACTAAGAACTCTGCTACTTTGTATTTTTGAAGAAAAAATAGAATATCTTGCTTTTTTATTTATTTTTGGGGGGTCAAAATTAAAACATGTAATAGAAGAGTTAAATGGGTTTTTTCTCGATACCTGAAAAAGAATCTCCGGCGGGTAGAAATCGACGTTTGCAAGCTGCCAGAAATTACCCGTGCCTCCTTCTCTCCTCCACAGCGTCCCTCCAATTGAATCGTCATTCTCACCCCTCCAGTTGACTTCGAGCGAGCCCATGTTCTCGCCGTTCATGTTAAACCACATCTGGAAGCATATGACGGGTTCGGTTCGTCCATCTTGCACGGGGGAGATGAGCCTTGCTGTTTGCAAGTAGTTATTTGCTGACGGTGTATACAAGTAGTATCCTGGATTCGGAAAGGGTAAATAGTCATGGTCGAAGAAATGAATAATGAGGAAACTTTCACGAATGTTATTCAAGATTCTGTCCATTTGTTGATATTTTGTATTTTATCCAGTCACCTCCCCCCCCCCCCCCCCCCCCCGTCCAAGCATCTCATGCATCTCAAACATCTCAATAATGAAAAGATCCCCGAAAATCCGTTGGAAAAGGAGTGAAAGGACTATCTCCGTCTTAGCGTTGAGGGTGTGTTATTTGCTGAGCGGATAAGGTATACGCGACACGGAAACTTTCCAGGCAGTGGACTAGTGTATGGACTAGTATATGTTCATCATTACGGGAAAGAGGAAAACTAGGAACGGAAATAGTGTCAGACTTGTTAGATGATTATGACATAATAACGAAGAATGCTGGAAATAGAGAGGGAGGGAGGGAGAAAAAAACAATGAAGATCGATTCTTGTGTGTGGACCTGCCTTTGCCAAATCATCTGAGAGAGAAAGGCCTAAGGATTAAGGTTACGGTTGCACTTGGGTTTTCTGTTAGGTTCAGGTTTAGGATTAGAGTTAGGATTAAGGCCAGGAGCAGGGCTAGGAGTAGGGCTAGGATTAAGGTTAGGAATAGGTTCAGGTGTATTGTTGGGTTTAGTGTTAAAATTAGGAATTCGGTTAGTGTAGGAAACTTTTTCGGAGCAAAGCGCTTCTCTATGCGCCATTGTCTTTAATTACAGATTATGTGTGTGGGTGTAATTTGGGTTTTGATACACGTGTATCAATCAGATATGATTATTTACGTCTGGGGACAGACCTTAAACGTGAAAGACGTGACTCGGTCTCAAACCGGGATCCGCTGAGTCAGTTTGTAGGCGAAGATACGGAGCTGACACATTTTGAAACATGAACCACCTTACCCTCTCCAGTCGTGTGATCTTCGGATGGTCCAGTTCCCCATCCTGAATTTCCGGACAGACCACGCCTCCAATTAAAGTCATCTGATTGGTCATCCGTCCAGGAACACGTGTCTACCTCGAAGTCACATGACAAGGGCTTGAAGGTGTAGTCAGGTGATGCTTCCGGTGGATAAACTGGTTGAACAATCAATGGTAAAATAGTCCAAGTTTATATGCGGAAAATTGAAGATGCGGCATAACTGATTATAACTGATAATCAAATGATTGGTTGAGAGCGTACACGTGACCAGGCATAATAACGTTATTTTAAAAATGACCGATCATTAGTAAAATCATGTTTATATAAAACATCATTTTATATAACAAATAAACATAATCTTATAATATAAATAATACACATCATGTTTTTCTGGCGTTAGTAAAATTACCCACACTCGGTACCTTCAAATCAACCCAAGCACCCTCGGCTATCGCCTTGGGCGTGTCAGACTGTTCCAAATGTACCTTGTGTGTAATTCCTACTAATGCCCTCACTGCTGCGTAATTTGTGTATGATATGTGGCTTTTAAAGAGAGGTTTTACAACGCATACACTGAAATACCAGAAAACGCTTTAGATTATGGGCGATATTAGCCTTTCGCGAAATTTTCTGGTTGTTATCAAGTACACAAGAGTGAAAGCGTGCAGGAGACACTTTTTGGCAGGTCGATTTTCTAAAGAGTTGGTCTCTGTAAAGCTCAAGGTGAAGCTTGTGCCATCAGATTATAATCTTCATCATGTGAATAATTATGATGATAGAGGGCTCGAACATGAATGCATCCTTTAAACGCTTCATGTTAGCACTGAAGAGAACCAGGAGTTAATTTGTATTCACAAACTAATATTTGAGAATGCCAGCGATAATATAATTGTATCCTACGATAATCGCGTTTTTATATTTACAAACTGCAAACTTGCGATTGATTACAGGAATTGCGATTGAATTGGATCAATCGCAACTCTTTATGAAACGGGGCCCAGGGGGTGTTTCACAAAGATCCTTAGTCAAGCTGAACTCTAAGTTGGACTTAACATTTATGGAGAGCCACCTGTAGCCTAAAAATAAAGTATATTCAAAAGCGAAAATTGAAGTATTGTATAACTTTATAAATTCCACATCAAGAACGTGAAATCTCCTTGATATGAATCATTTGAAGCAACATGTTATGCCTTTTCAAAATAACTTTGACAAAATATCTTCATAGAGGCTAAGGGCTTTCCATAATTGTTAAGTCCAACTCAAGATAAGTTCAACTTAGGATCTTTGAGAAACACCCCCATGTAGACACAACTCACAGTCACATGACCCGTCTTCCAGTGTTAGATCGTCAATAGCGATATCACCGTAAGGAGAACCTACAATCATACCCATCATGTACACCTATATAGGAAAGGGAAATAATGACGTAACAATAAAAAGGGCCAACATGTACACCTATATAGGAAAGGGAAATAATTACAACACAATAACAAGGGCCATCATGTACACCTATATAGGAAAGGGAAATCATGACGACACAATAACAAGGGCCATCATGTACACATATAAAGGAAAGGGAAATCATTAAGACACAATAAAAAGGGCCATCATGTACACCTATATAGGAAAGGGAAATAATGACATACAAATAACAGGCCCCATTTCACAAAACTTGGCATCAGTGACAAATGACAGTTTTTGTCATAAGCTACTGAAATCCTTGCTTCTGATTTGTTATCAGCAGATTTGTCACTGAGTTTTGTCATTTGTCATTGAAAAAAGGCTTTGTGAAACGGGTCCCAGATCTAAATTGTATTTTCATCATAAGCAAATAGAGTTATAAATATAAATGAATATAAAAATAGGCCACCATAGATGTTACGCTGAAACGTGTAGTTTCTTTGTAGTTGCTTTTAAATTGTCATGATATAAAATTTATATTCAACAGCGTATTAGACCGTACACGAATATGGGTATGATATTGACCCTATATTGCAATGATTTCATTCTTTTCATTTACTTATTTTCATTTCCAATAAATGCAATAAATAATATGATTGCAACCTAATAATCATTACTATAAGTTTTGCCCTTTACATAATCAACAAACACTCAAAATATGCAATTATGTTTTATGTTTCTATTGATGTTGCTTTTTTCTTCCTTATTATTTTTTTCAAGTTGTATTCAAAATGGAGGGTACGTACATTCATTAAAACAAAAACTGCTTTCCAAGTACGCCCTCTAGGACGACATAACAAACATGTGATAAACAAAAATACAAGGAATACATGAAAATATACCATTCATAAAAACTAAAAATTGACATACATAATAAGAAAAATAATTATACCGGTAAAGGGAAACAAGAACGGAGATTCTATTATAATAAATGATATATTGGCATCCGCCAATCTGGTCGTTTTCCATGATCCATGATTCCTGAATATTTCCCGTGTACTGCCAGTGATCTTGCAAAGAAGACGACCAGATAGGCAGTGCAACGCACTTTCACTGAAGATAGTAGTACTATCTACACAGTTTAACAAACGTTTCTTCTCCCATCAAAGATGGGCGAACTATCTTTCATCACGTGATTTACTTTCGACCAATTGTAGAGCAAGATTCTTAGCATTTAAATATAATGCTATATACTCACATCGCTGTATGTATCGAAGTCAATGGTAACTGCAGCATCCAACCATGAATCTCCATCCTGCTGCTGCCGCCCAGCCAGCATCCACACAACATGGCGGAGCGAGAGGGGTGACCCGTCCGTAGCGTACACCATCAGCTCACCGACAGTGAGTCCGTTCATCATGTACCAGAACCTGAGGCACTGTGTCCCCTGGAGGTGCGGTTCACCGAGATGGAGGAGGGCGCTGTACCCCGGGTAATATAACTGGTCCGAGTCTACCAACATATAGTGACCTAATGGGAAAGATATTCAAGCAGTTTTATCATCGATGGTCTTTGACAAGGCATTAATCTTCATTTGCCACACTCGACACAGGTGAGGTAAATGGGTACCTGGCAGGATTTGATTTCTTGAAATGGTTGAGCGCTGTAATGGCAGCTGGCTTAACCCAGGAAAATAATTAATGCGCCTCGGAATAGAATTTCTAGATAGACGGCGCTATACTGTAGAAGTGCCAACAATTATTTGTTATTGATATCAAAATCTGAAATGGAGATATATAAATAATTGTATGACTTTGGAGAGTAATTATTACTCTTGCCAAATGATCCGAACCAGATTATCTTCCAGCAATGAGGGAAGAGAAAAGTTGCTCAAAAAGATATATGTTGAGTTATCAGGATGGCAGTACAAGGGGAATGGTAAGGAATATCTAACCGTCTCTGATGTCACGTAATGTATCTTCTCAAATGAATTGATCTTTTAGGATTATGCTCGATCAATCGATTCAGAAGAGCTCTTGGCTAATCCAGGAACAAGAAATTCTCTGATAAGGATAATATAATGTCTTTCAGTAAACATGTATAGCCAAAACCCTACTATGCTCCAAGAAAATAAAGAATAAAGGATTGTTTACACCAATGTCAGAAAGGGGGAATAATTGACATACATTATTGGTGTCTATGTTTTCCCTTTAAAGCCCAACTGCACTACTCATTGCTACTTGCGCCCTATATGTAGCAAACAATGCCTAATCGGTGCCTCTTGGTCCTACATGATCCCCTTTTTCTCATGTCCATTGAAAGCTGATTTGATGAGATAACCCCCTGTCAGTGGCCTTGCAGGGAAGTCTAACCCCCCCCCCCCCCCCGCCCTGGCCAAACTAGTGCAGACAGGCTTTAAAGAATAACATTAATAACATGAAATCCGGGATGTTTGTCCCAGAACCAACGATCGCATACCAATGACCAATCATATGTATTTATCATTCTTATGATTGTATATTTTATTATAATTATTACCATGTACATTATGTTCAATTATATTATCTTCGATAAAGTGGAAACAAATAAACTTGAAACTTGAAATATGACATAGATCCTACCTTGATCAGTTCTTAGGGTGTGGTCTACATTAGGCCCCGTCATTCCTCCGCTGTCAGCTGGTCCTTGCTTCCAGATCCAATCACCATCATCGCCCTCTACGTTCACCCATTCACAGAACTCATCTTCAAAGGTACAAGTGCCTATCACAAAAGTTCAAAGACATTCGGAGTACACATGGTGAATTTTAAGCATCGTTCAAATAAACCGAATTGGAACTTTTTTGGAAGTTCATCACGTAGAACATACACATTAAATTAACCCTTTCCTTAACTAATAATGACTGTTTGAACTAAAAAGTCCATATGAAGTGAATACTTATTCATGATACTTGCTGTTAGTGCAGGTAAATGAGCTTTTATTCTTAAAAATAATATGAAATATCATTTATTCGAGTAATATTATTAATAACTATCCAAAGCGGTTCTAGTACAAGTTCAACAACTACTTCGTGGTTGATTCGCCGACCGAATTCTTACTTTCAACTCAAGATCAAATACTAAATCTGTCTAACTCGAAAACTATCCCAAAACACATATGCAGAAATAAAACTCTGAGAGATTGTCACCGGAGTACAAGTCAGATCCCCCTCAAATTACTCAATATCAGGGGCGGATCAAGCATTTTGCCAAGGGGGAGGGGGGGGGGGGGGTCGACCAAGTGGCGGATCCAGGATTTTCCCAAAATCGCGCCGTTTTACTTTCTTTTTTTTTTCTTCTTTTTTCCCCCTTTTTTTCACTTGGCCGCCAAAGGGGGGGGGGGGGGGTGGGGGGGTGAACCACCGAACCCTTCCCAGCCCCTAGATCCACCCCTGAATATGATTTGAATATTATCCTTACCAAACGAGCAAGGCCCTGGTTTATAATCCACATCATCGATAGCTAGATCGCCCCTCTCTCCACTCCCGACCACGCCCTCAAACACGACTCTGTATGATGATTGGCTGGTGACCCTGAACTCCGCGTAATACCACCGGTCTGCCACCGAACGGTTTGGTGAGAACGTCCAGCTGGGATCGCTCCTCCCGTCAACCTAAAGTAACCATTAGGGACTTTTAGATTGAGTGGACGAGAACACGACGAACGCCGACTGATCATACGTGTCAACGTACTCAACTGCCATGATGACTACAATTATAAATCTTTTAGATTGCACTCGACGATATACATGCATGCAGGAAGAAACACTATGAATATGACGGACAAGGAAAGAGGACAAAATATACAGTTCCTCATTCTACCCTCAACAATTGCTGTGGTAGACAAAAGAACATCCCTTCACTGCTATTATGTAAAAATGTGTATTGAATATGCATGTGACACCTGTTCTATACATTTTTAAATAATAGCAGGGAAGGGATTTTCCATTGTCTACCTGACGAACTGTATATTTTGTCCGCTTTCTTTGTCAGTCATATTCATAGTGTATTATACAATGGTCAAGTGCCCGTGAAATGTACATGTACACTGCTATTATTCATAAATTTAGTTGATCAGACATTCTATCCTTACGTCCATATCCCTACATTACGCTTTCACCGATCGTCAAATCAAAATACAGAATAGGAGTGTTTCGTTTGATTCATTTTCTGTCCGTATTTTCACGTTTTAGCTCGATACAAACACTCGAGAGGCATAATGAAAGGAATTAAAGGATATTGCGCCATCATGGGCATTATACCTGAGGATTCATACAGGTTACATCTAATGAATGGTGCTATTTTCGTTGAGTTAAAAAAATCTGACAATCCAATTGAATGAACCAACTGTACTTGTGCATGAGGCCGGTGCATGAGGCCGGTGCATGTGGTGAGTCCAAAAACCATCATTAGTGACAGTTAATGATATCTCATCTAAGTACTTGTAATGAAAGAAATCAGCTTTGCATGCATTACATGAGGTAAACAAGATGTACGGTGAATGGTCTTATTTAAAAAGGCATTCAATGTATATACGTTACGTAGCGATGAGCTACCACTTTCACTTGTTGCTGCATAATCTCATTAGTCTATGCGAATTGCTGTAGTTGTTGCTAGATCGGTCATTCATAGCTTGCCCTACGGTGCAACGCGGAGCATATACAATTTGCATTCTGACTATTGAAATAGGATTATTTGTAACAGGTGTATAAAATAATTTGTAATGAGATACCTAACAAAAACATGTGCGTTAAATGCTATTACGTAATGAAAATGGTCGACTTACCAAAGCATTGAGGGCGCCCATCTCATCTCCATACATATGATAAAAGAAACTCCAACAGAGATCCGTGGTGTTCTCATCTGGGCTAAACCTCTGCGAAATCAGTCTAGACTTCTCACCAGTCGTTTGGTTGCTGGCCTCGATATACATATAATGACCTTGAAGTAAGAAAGAGATATACAGGTTGAGGAAAGTAGTAGTCTATTCTGCGTGTTTGATGACGATCATTAATTTGAAATAGATCACTCAAATATACACACACATGACGCTTTTGAATGTTAATATATTTGATATACAGAGGCCTATCTTTGCCGCATACTGTCATTCCAGGCCTTCATTTAGCTTCTATGCCTATGTGTGGTACAGAAAATGGGAATCTACTTTCAATAACTGTTATGTCGTCATAGCTAGTATTACCTTCCTCTGTTGCTAGGGTAACGTCCACTGATGGTCCTGTATAGAGAGTGGGCGTGGCTCCATTACCCCATGACCAATCAAAATCGTCGGTTAAATCCTGCGTGTAGCCACATATATCGGCTTCCTCGAAGTCACATGCGTGCATTGCTAGTAACAGAAATACATTAAAACACAGACTTAGAGAAAGGGTTATTTTTCATGAATTCAAATTTGTACTTAATAACTGGTGCGGAATCTTTCAAGAAAGCAATTTAAATGTTAAATTGAATTACCATGTCGTTTCGTCTAGAAAAATCTGACTACATAATCGTGATTTTCATGCTGGCACACTGTAGAGCCCTTTTTAAAGTGTTGGGAGCCCCAAATTCGCCAAAAATTTGATAGCAAAATTTCCCTTAAATTGTATCATAATGTTTAAGAGGATGTCATTTAAAACACACTTCTGCAAAGACCCCCCCCCCCCCCCAAAAAAAAAAAAACAAAACAAAAAAAAACGGTTGTTTAAAGACAAATAATGATAAAAGAATATATACTTTAGGTTTTTCGTTGTACGCGGAAAACCTAAGTTGTAAAATCTTAAATGGCATCCTCTTTCACATTATGGTACAATTTAAGCGAAATGTTGCCATCAAATTTGTGGGGCTCCCAACACTTTAGAAGGTGTTGCACAGGACATTTGAAGTCGCCTAAAGTTGTATTTTGCGATACTTATTCATTAGTCACGCGTTTCTCTGTATAAACATAGCAGAACATCATCAAAAGATTATCTCATTTGAATGCATTGTGTCTCATTTGAATGCATTCGGTCTCATTTGAATGCATTCTGTCTCACTTGAATGCATTCTGTCTCACTTGAATTCATCCTGTCTCATTTGAATGTATCCTGTTTCGTTTGAATGCATTCGGACTCTTCCATTAAAATACGGGAGCATAATTTTAATGATTGATCATTTAATTAATTAAGAATGTTCTGATTTTATCTTTAAATTGAATGATCTGTTTCATTTGAATGCATTCTGTCTCATTTGAATGGTGTAAACTGTACGATGTGAATGATGGAGCCTACCTGGACACGGACCCGGGGTAATGTATATATCATCTAGAGCCATGTCACTGGAGAAGTCAATACCCATCACGCCCTCAAAGACAAACTAGGAAATCAAACCAGAAAGATACATTACGCATGAAAATGAAAGTAAAGGACGATATACGAAGTACGGTAAATTGGGGTAAATCAAAAATATTCCAACTTTATGAGCGACAGTGTAGATAGTATTGGATGTCCATGACATAATACAATAAATTATTTGAGTTGTATTGTGGTCGTCCAATATTAGTATACAATATGCATTTTATCTGCATTATATGATCTAAATGGTATGGGTCTAAAGACAGTCAAGAAAAAGAAACTGTATTCTAGTCACGAAAAATAATCTCTTGTTTTGATATTCTATGTCCCTCGAATACGAGGTATTTCACCTCACTATATATAGTGCCGAAAAGCTCACGTCATATTTGCTTGTCATCCGGTTTAATACGGATTCCAAGCAAAAGAGCCTGCGCATGAGGTCCTCCACGATAATCATTCTAAGCAACGGACTGGGGCAGAGCAAATTTAGTGTTTGGCGATGGTGTGATCATGCACCACACCATTGTTTAGCACGAACCGGTAAGGAACCAGCAACCTTGACAACTTGGCCCCTATACTCGTTATACTCGGGTACTCTATATCGAAAAGGTCAGTGACACAAAGATGTAACTCCATTTTTGTCATTTTGAGAAAAAGTGGTTTATGTGTCACTGAGCACTTGGGCCTTAAGGAGTTAACTCTATGTTTAACTAGCCATTGACTTTAATGGGGTGTTGGGGGGAGTTAAGGCCTTGTGTTCCCTGGAAAGCCCACATCTGTCTAAACATTTTGACATCAAATACTCATGTTGGAAAAATATGGAGTTACGTCTTTGTGTCACTGACCCCTCGATATCAATACCTTGAACTCTGTGGAGGCTGGGTAGTGCACTCTCGCGTTGAACCATAACCTAGCCAATGACCCAGTCCTCGTCCACAGCAGGTGACTATCAGTGGTGTTCAGCTCAGCGTAGAGATTCATAGTACCCATATGCACACCCCACATGTGGTACCAGTAATCCACACACGCCCCACCCCAGGATGACGGGATGGGAGGCGACTTGAACGCCGCTGACTTCCTATGATTGGACGAGCCCTCTGTGAAGACGTAGTAACCAGTATCTTTAAATGTAAAAGAACGGGGAAATAGTTTAATCATTGTTAATGATAAAATAGTTCAGAATGATAATTGTTGTATACCTTTGCTATATTGCTATGTTTATAGGTTGTTTAGTATGTTCTTTTGGGCATTTTTATCGAATTGTGTAAAGAATACTAATTGTAGTAATAAAGATGATAATGATTATGATAATAATGTATAACTAGACATATAATACTTGTTTGGAACAAGTATAGGTGGGCTGGTCAACTTAAATTTGAGACAAAATAGAGCAAAAATAAGCAAGATACTGCTTGAAAATTCTTAAAAAACACTATCATGTAGATTCATTACGTGAACAAGATTCACCTTCTATAGTCATAACACGCAAATTATGAAATTTCTGACATGAGGCCTTTAATCAAAATTTTCACTCTGATGACGTCATCAAAATAAAAAAGGGTTATTATTGAACTTGTAGAGAATTATCTTAGCTACAACATATTGAGATTTTGAAGAAAATCAATCAATATATACAGAGATACAATCAATTATCCATAAATATGCTGACGTCATAATATGCAAATTCGTATTTTGAGTTCCAAGGCCATTAAGATGATGTCACGATACACTTAATGGCCAAATGAGACATGGAATCATATTTCCGACTCATACTCTATCTTAATATGAAAAAAAATTGAGGATCCCGGTGCATTCCAAAGAGCTATAACGGATTTTGTATAGGCATGTTTTTGCCCATATATGCTATGTATTAAAAGACCTCGCGCGCACTGACATTTATCTTGAATT
>JAVYIG010014124.1:0-43293 GCA_035222895.1 Strongylocentrotus droebachiensis
CAGAATCCCCTGTGTCCTGGGGCTACCAGGGCTCATGGTGATGTAAGTTCAAAGGTCAAAGGGCAGGCATATCGAGTTGTTATTAAAAAAAGGGCAAAGAAGTTTTTCTGTCGTTGGCTGTGAATTCTGCCTTTGTTCTGCAAGTGAAGTCTCAAGGAAAAAAAGGCAAGAAAATATTAATAATGAAAGTCGCAGTTAACATTCCATCACAAATTGTAAGATGCTTTTGTTTCTTAGATTTTGTAAATCATTATTTCATAACGGTTGATTTTTTCATTGACAATTATTATGATACTCTTCATCAAAAATATTTACCCTCGGCTCTCATTGCTGTATTTGTTGACAGGTTAACCCTGACTACCAGAGCACTTTTTTGTTTGAGAATGACTTCCCTGCTCTCTTGCAAGAAGGGGCACCTACACCAGGTATGTATGGACCAGGCCTTTCAAACTTTTGTCAAGTTCTTGTAAGGCCAAATTAACCAAAATGAAGTGTTTCTTGTCCCCCGCCCACCTCCATTTTGGCCGCCCCTTTTATTTTACTATTTACTATTCAGAAGAAAAAAAGCCACAATAAAAGCCTATGATAAACATTTTGTTTAAATAGCTTCTAAAGTGGTACAAATCATTTGTTTTATCAAACATTTGTTCAGTATACTCACATAGCACAATATCGGTGAAAAAATAGGCTTGGCCAGCTATATTTAGCATGGCAGCCATCTTGGAAAAAACTGTTTTTTTAATTTCAGAGTAAACAGGAGGAAACCTTGTATGTCACAGAGTAATAAATTCCTGCCAACAAGTCAGTGTATACATGTATATCTATGTAATATTTGATCAAGTAGTCTCCAAAAGTTTATAGACTACATGTGAAATGTCATGTGAAGCTATTTGATGAAGGTAAATTATGTTAATACTTTTACAAGTGCAAT
This sequence comes from Strongylocentrotus droebachiensis, assembly GCA_035222895.1. NCBI lineage: Eukaryota > Metazoa > Echinodermata > Echinoidea > Camarodonta > Strongylocentrotidae > Strongylocentrotus > Strongylocentrotus droebachiensis. The sequence goes on from JAVYIG010014124.1 coordinate 932, forward strand.
TTTACCCCCTGCATATACAGAACTTTACTGTCTTTGGTAGGCCAATGAAACAAACAGGGAATTGACATTGGCTACTTTTGGCATAACGTGTAACCGGTACACGTGTGATACACTTTAAAAAGTGTAGCCCTCCAGGGAGATAGATCCATTGTGAATAAAGAGTTTGATGATGTACCGGGTATGTATTTTGTTACTGATTACTGGATATCACCTTTTTAATTGAATATAACTTCTAATATTTCATTTTTCTTTGACCTTTCACCTTTCACGTCTCACACTCCAGGCCCGAGTGAACATCATCTTCTAAAGTGTGCGCCCGCTGTTGGAACATGGTAAGGGGACAATCAATTGGGGTTTTAGATAAAAGCCTGTCTCATAGGCACAAAGTGTCCTCTACCAAAAGAAAAGGGATAATACCCTTGCAACCAATGAGTAGAGGACTGATTAAGGGCTAGTGAACATACTTTGGCTAGTTCATTTTCATTGAGAGGAAGAAAGCCCAATTTATTTGATAATGATCTGTCTAACAAAGGTACTTTAACTAAACCAATTCAATGCTATAGGGGTCTCAACCACCCATTTTTATATTGTGTATATTTTGGAGAAAAAGAAAAGGATCATTTTGTATTGTGAGTTCTTGATATTGTGAGTTCTTGAATTTTGAAGGCCAGTATCGGGGAACAATGTTTGTATCAAACTAAACAATTAAAATTGATTGAAAATGGGTGTGTTATAAATATCTGTCAATTTCATTACATAATAAAGCCTTGTTCAGATATGACGCTTTAAACCGTGACATTCTTTTAAAATGTTGATTAATACCGGTACGCTTCACATTTCTGTAAATTATAACACACAACTAAGTACCGGTAAGTTAGTGTAGAACCTTTGTTGAGTGCAGTTGCCATTCATTTTGATTTACACATTACAAAATAATCTGCAGCAGTTACCACTTTACCACTTCATATTGGAACGAGCCTTAAAGATACTACATTGTATGTCCCTTTTGCAGCCAACATCAAATTCTGTAGAACTTTGCAGGAATTATGAATACATGTATGTCATATATGTCGTATCTGTAATATTTAAATGTCTACATCAATAACCCACTTCTTGTAATGGCCAAAATTAAACTGATATTGCGCAGCATAAAACGTACGAACCATTCGGTACAATGATCTGAAAAACAGACTATTACTTACTGGCTCTATATAATAGCTCTTAAGTCGATTCGTCAACTAATAGTCGTTATTTTCTCACTTAAAGACATTTTCAAGCCCCCCCCCTTTTTTTTTGGGGGGGGGGGGAGTTCTAAATTAGCATTGTCTTTCAAATGCCATTGGAATTTAATCTTTTAATTTTTTTGGGCCTGCAAATGGGACATAGTACCTTTAAGTGCTTAACCATCAAGCAACTGTGCTTGTAACTAATGGATTTGAATTGAACACCAGCTGTTTCGAAAGATGATTTGATTTAACTTCCCTTTTTACTTTCTTGAATACAAATGTTAGTTACACATCATCCTTCCATTTCATTAATGTTTACTCCCTTCTCTCTCTCTCTCTCTCTCTCTCTCTCTCTCTCTTTCTCGTTCTAGTCAGGTGATGTGTTTCCATCCCTGGTCAGATGTCACCCTCCCTCTCATGTCATTGGAGGAAATCAGGGTTGTGATTGACAAGTGGGCGGAGCTTATCACAGACTTTGGTGCTAAATATAAATGGGTTCAGGTACGCGTATTTTTCACACATTTTTTGTTCTTCACATTTTGAACCATATGCGTGAATATCCTTTTTAAAATCAAGTTTTTCTATTGAGGTTCTTTGTTTCAATGTCAGATTTTGCATATAATGTACATGCATGCCAGCTTCACATTCAGAAAGACAGAATTACATGGAGCTATTCTCAGTTCAAACTCAAGAGTAGAACACTTACCAGTAATTCCTTTTTAGGGGTTTGCCACTGTTGTACTTTCGTTTTGGAGAAGATAAAATATTTCATTCATCTAATGTAGTTTTGTTACTCTCATGTCTCATTAAGCATCAATAATGCTCATTTTGTAAAATGTTTCAGGAAGAATAATGAAATCTTGCTTAATTTTGATCACCACCCATCTCTTCTCCATTTCTACTTCTATTCTCCTCTCTGTCACTGTCCCACTGTGTCTTTCTGTATCTCTCTCTCTCTCTCTCTCTCTCTCTTTCTCCCGCTTTATTATCGACACAGATCTTTGAAAACAAAGGAGCTGTGATGGGATGTTCCAATCCTCATCCTCATTGTCAGGTAAGAAAAAGTTGATTGTAATATTAAAATATGATGGTCACCGTGTACCGTAATTAACGGTGTATAAACCGCACTTTTATGCCGCCGAAAAAAATTCAAAGTCAGGCAATGCTTCCCAGCTCAGTAACCGGTGTGTTGACTCACCACTCTGAAACTAGAACAACACTCAAATTTGTCTGTCATCTTGGTTTGAAAGTAATCTTTCTGATAGATCTCAATATGTAGTTTTTTAATAATAATTCCTCCAATTTTTCTTTTATTATACGCCGTACCACAAGGTTCTTTCCTAGGTCCTCTACCGTTTTTTAATTTACATTAATGATCTTACACATTCAGCTGCACCTCGCAGTTAAATAAAAGGTAAAGACGATGAAAGATGTACGTTTTTGTCTGATCCTTTTTTATATGGTGTCAGGCCTCCATATCTGTGTAGTCACACCCTTTCTTTTGGTTAGCTCAATGACCCTGTCTCTGAGCTACTCCTGTAGGCCATCCACCATGATCCATCTCCTATACTAGGAGTGGAAGCCTCTCCATTTGGTTGATTTAACCCACTGGCATTGGGGACCAGTGGTTCCTCTGTCAAGTCTATGGGAGTGAGAGAGTCATGGAATCAAAGGGTGAATTCAGTAACATTGTCTTTGAACAGTCTTTGAAGGCGAGCCATCACAGTCCTTCTATAAGTCCCATTTATTTTGTTAGAGGACATCAGATTGTATTGACTCACCAGGGGGGTGTTTCACAAAGATCCTAAGTTGAACTTATCTTTAAGTTGGACTTAACAATTATGGAAAGCTGTTTGCATCTATGAAAATATTTGGTAAAAAGATATTTTAAAAGGCAAAAATGTTGATTCAAATCATTCTTATTTTCTATTAAGGAGATTTCATGTTCTTGATGTGGAATTTATGAAGAGTCTAAAATACTTCAATTTTTGCTTTTGAATAAATTTATTTTAAGGCTACAACTGGCTCTCCATAATTTTTAAGTCCAACTTAGAGTTAAGTTTGACTTAGGATCTTTGTGAAACACCCCCCTGGTCTTTTTTTTCTCTAGACTAAGTATTATGTTATTGTTTAAGTGGCCCAAACCTGTAGAGCAATGCATTCAGTGCTTTACAGATATATATTATTACCCTGGTCATCGGGTTCAGGCTTACCTGCACACAACGTAAAACGTATGCACATTTTTCACTCCCTGGGCTGGGGAGCATTCCAGCCAGGTGTCATTTTCCCAAGTGACAAATGTAGATCAATGTCTTGTCAAAGGACATTAGTGCCGCAGCGCGACTTGAACCGTGGACCTTGTGATCCACAGTCCGGTGGCATATCCCATCGACCACGACTCTCTCTTTTCCAATGTATTCATGCTGTTTTTTTGTTTCTCCAGATGTGGGCAAGCAACTTCATGCCCAACGAGCCTAAGATAAAGGAGGTCCATCAGAGAGAGTATCTGAAGGAACACGGTACACCGCTGCTGCTGGATTATGTCAAATTAGAAGCAGAGAAGAAGGTAAGACAGAAAACAGTTTTGCATCAACTGCTTCATGTACACATGAATTCCATCTGTAACAGAACACAGTCGCTTCGGACTATGAACTTTTTGAACCCCCCCCCCCTCCCTCCCATTGTAACTACCTCCTATATAACCCAGAATGTTATTATTATTATATCTCCTTTCAAGTAGTAGGGTAGTGTATGTTTAGGAGAATAGTTGAAAGGCATATATTCTGCTCATTAGGTAACTGACTTGAGAAAACCCACAAACTAATAATATTTCACATTAATCCAGTTCATAGTTGCAGTCTGAGCATGAGCAGATAAATGTCATTGCAGACCAAATTTTGAAATACACGGAGAAAAAATACAGGATACGTGCATATGAAAGTTTTGTAATCACTATTCATTTATACGGGGTCATTGCAGTAATGTGCTAACCGTGAACTGGTCTATAAGCTTTGGTTTGTTCAAATAAATGTTGCCTTTGACTGTTCATGAATTGATTTATATTCCATCTCTTCATCATTTTCAGGAGAGGATAGTAGTAGAGAATAAAACATGGATGGCCGTAGTACCCTACTGGGCGACGTGGCCGTATGAGACCATGCTGTTACCACGGCGACATGTTCTCCGACTCCCTGATCTGACCGATGAGGAGAGAAATGGTATGTTAACCCTCTGCCTATCAGGAACCGGATGGCTCTTGTATTAAAGCCTATGGGAATGAAGGAATTCAGTTGTCAATGAGTTTTTGGATAAATACTTTTATTGTATTTATTTTCTGTCCATTAAAAAACATCAACAAATATATATTAAAAAACATAAAGACACACTTATAAAAGGAAGACGGAGGGATGGCCTACTCAGCGTTGTTAGCATAACAATGCTGTTTTACTGAGTGGTCCCTATAGACATAAAAGACATGTAAATAGATAGTACAGGAGTAAGGAAAACTTACAACAACAAAAGGAACTTCATGAAAAACTACTTCGATAGTGTTCCAGAAGATGGTCTGCTGCCCTTGAAGTTATTTTTAAATACCGGTGTATGAATATTTTTCCTCATTCATTTTTATTTTTATCAGATCTGGCTGACATCACAAAGCGTTTGCTCATCAAGTACGATAATCTCTTTGAGACCAACTTTCCTTACTCCATGGGATGGCACGGTAAGCTTAGAAATCAGTAGCTATGAGGCAGTCCAGCGTAGCATTTTAAATCTTAACCAATGATTCTGTTAGATCACACCAAAATATAGAGGTTGTTTTAGTCGAGGGGTTAAGTGCTTGACTGGATATGTGAAGGTTGTGGGTTCAAGTCCAACTCCAGCTTGACACCATGTCTTTTGGTGACACATTCATGTACATTTGCGACACTTGACCATGGTGTATTAAATAGGGCAATTTCTAACAAAACCTACATGTAATTATTGGCAAGGACTTCTCTTAAAACCCCATAGGAGTGGGCTCTAGTGGGGAATTGGACATTATTTTGGTGTTTATAACAGGTGTTGTCAATCACCAGGATTAGCCTTCAGTTTTATGACCAACAGACATTTGTAATACTTTGTATTTCTCATCCATTCCCACGTTTGGTAAAGTTATTATCTCACTTTTCCCTCACCCGAAGACTCTCCTAGAGACTTCGCGAGGGGGGGGGGGGGTATTTCTTGATAGGCCTACAGGCTTGCTGTGTGCAGACTTGTACAAGCAATAATGGTATTTTCACCAATTTTCGTGTCAGCGAATTATATCCTTCTTCACATGGAAACTGAGGACCCTCTCCCTATAACAATCTATGTGTAACTTGACAGTTGTGTTATATTTGTGATAATCCACGTTTGTATGCAAGTATTCAACTGCATCATTGACATTCCCTCATTATATCATTCATGTAGGTGCCCCTACTGGGGAGGATATGGGTAAAGACAACAGCCACTGGCAGCTCCATGCTCTGTACTTCCCCCCTCTGTTGCGATCAGCCACAGTCAAGAAGTTCATGGTGGGATATGAGATGTTAGCCCTAGCACAGAGGGATCTCACGGCCGAGCAGGTACATCTTCACTCTCTGATTTGACTTGATTTTTTTTTTTTTTTCCCACCAATATTTCTATAATATTATAAATGTAAGTTAAGTATTTACAATGTTTGTTTCTTTAGATGGTACGGTTATACACCGATTCGGGCGACTTCTGGTGGAAGTGCGCCCTCATAAGGTGACGCCATAACTGGGGGGCGTCTGACTGCTCTCTGTACTGTCAGCTGGATCGGAGAAGCCCCCCAGTTATAGCGCCGCCACCGGCGGGCAGGTACATAAAACCCCCAAACCGAATCGGTGTATAGGGTCATCGTACTGATTCTATGACAGATATCTATATCTAAAAGATTGCATGTAATGCTTTATGATGTCACAATGCCAGTCTGAGTACTAGGAAACTACAACAGAAGACTGATTTAATTAAAATGTATGTTAATGTCAGCTATTTCATGTATTTGATCTTTTATACAATACATGCGTTTTCATTCTCTTCTGTCCATAATAGACATACTTATGTATGTAGAATTTGTGTGTCTTGAAATGCGATTGTGATTGTTAGTTTTTGTCTCACCTGCGTAGCAAAAAAGCGAGACATAGGCGCCGCTTTTCCGGTGACGGCGGCGACGGCGACGGCGACGGCGACGGCGGCGTCAACATCAAAAACTTAACCTAAGGTTAAGTTTTTGAATTTTTGATATAATTTTGAAAGTATAAGTTCTTAGTCAATGAAACTTTGACTATAGGGTAATCAAGTATCCCCAATCATGTGAGTAGAATTTCAGATCACAAAGCCAAGGCCAAAGGTCATTTCAGGTCAACAGACTTGGACTATGTTGTAGCATCATCATTGAAAACTTAACCTAAGGTTAAGTTTTTGAATTTTTGATATAATTTTGAAAGTATAAGTTCTTAGTCAATGAAACTTGGACTATAGGGTTATCAAGTCTCCCCAATCATGTTAGTAGAATTTCAGGTCACTAAGTTAAGGTCAAAGGTCATTTAAGGTCAACAAACCTAGACTTTGTTGTGGCATCAACATCAAGATTTTCAAAATGCTTCTTCTTCGTTATTTTTCAACCGATTTTGATTCTGATTGTTTCATATGATAGGGCTAGGAGGGGGATTTAAAATTCTACACAGAATCGTGAAATTCATTATCTATGCTAATTTATGCAAATTTATTCGAAATCACAAAAAAGGCTTCTTCTCCTTCATTTCTAGACCGATTTTGATTTGGTTTGCTTTATATTGTAGAGCTAACTTTGGTACACTAAACATCTACACAGAATTTTGAAATTGTTCTCCATTAATTAATTATGGTAATTTATGCAAAATTTATTCCAAAAATAACAAAAATTGTTTCTTTTCCCTCATTTCTTGACCGATTTTGATTTGGTTTGCCTTATCTGGTAGAGCTAAATTTGGAACACTAAACTTCTACACAGAATTGTGAGATTTTGCTCCATTGATTATTTATGGTACTTTATGCAAATGAAATGAAATTATGTACCTTCCAGGGCATCAAATTTTTATTTTTTGACCAGTTCAAAAGTGTACCACATAAAATTTACGATATTTGTTGTTGCGAGATGCGGATGAGCGCTACGTCATTGACGTTCTGGTTTATCATATTGAATTGCGTAATGCAGGCGAGACCGCCGAGAGCGTTTCCCTTGTTTTAAATATATTTTTAAATACTATTTTGTTCTTCATTCTATACAATTAATTCATTCCATACACTTAATTTATATTCTGTGCGGTTGGCCGTCTCAAATGAAACCCCCAGTTTTTTTATGGCCATCCGAATTCCTATAATACCGTTTTTTTATTTTATTTGTACTGTATTATGCTGGACATATATTATTTTTTTAAAACTTGTATATGTATGTTTATATTCCATTTATGTACCTATAGATGTATTGTTTATATGCATTTGCTGGAGTTGAAATAAACAAATTGAATTGAATTTGATACATACCGGTACTGGTATTCTAAACAATGTTTTTTTTAGAGACTAGATATATTTTCTGATTTTCACCTGATAGACATAATGCATGCAATAATTTTATTTTAATCTTGGTGCTAATTGTTTATTCTTTGTTTTCTGTTCTCTTTTCTGATATTACAGGCAGCTGAGAAGTTACGAGCTCTTCCTGATGTCCATTACAAGCTAAAGGACAAACCAGTCGACAACTCTGACCAATAAAAGAAGCCAAAGGAAATTGTGTTCCACATTATAATGTAGACTGACGGGTATCTTTGGTATATATGGTATTGCAATACAGCTGCAGTATTCAAGATACAATTAACAATCTTGTTATTGTTTTCACTACAAGAAATGTATATTAATCACATAGGAAATACATGTACCAAAGGTGTATAATAAATAATGAGCAAATTGCTTTGGTTGATTTTCATGAAACAAGTTGTAATTTGATGTACTTGTGAGCTACTGAAATCGTTGTGTTTGATTTAATTTTCACAAATTTCTCATGAAATTGTTTTAAAAAATATATATATTTTCATAAGAAAAGGCTGTCCTAAGTCTTACACTCGCTGACTTTAAGTGAAGTGCAATACATATATTGATGTGATGTACGAGGACGTCAACTTCACAAACAATGGTTTTGTGCAGTAGGCCCCTGGACTTTTTATACATAAATGAAGCTGCATGTCTAAACATTTCAGACATCTGATGAGCAACCACAATGAAGTTGGGGAATCGAATGAAAAGGAGGAAGATAAGGAGGAGGAGGAAGATTATGATGATGATGATGATGATCATGGCGGTGGTGATGGTATTGGTGGTGATGATGAATTCCGAAGACAAAGAATCTTTGATCGAGTGGAAACGATTATGTGATTGCATGAAGAAACTATCATGTTGTACCACCTTAATTTAGATCGTCCACTTGCAATAATAGTAATGCTGCAATGATGTTGTTGATTTTTATTTGGGAAGAAAAGTGTAGGTAATGAAAATGTACTGAATTGGATATCTTTGAAATGAATATCTCTTCATATATACTGGTGGCTAGTTAGTTAGTAAATATGTATGTTTTAAAACACCTAGATTTTGAACCTAAGGAGACGGCAGGGTAAAGCGATTCAGATAATGATTATGATTACATATACATATAGATCAAGTTACATATACTAATAAAGTGCAGGGGGCAGAAGCAAGAATATTTTACACAAAACCTGCCATCTTGTTGTTATATGTCTTAACAAAGTATCTTTGAGCAATAAACTGGTACTCCTAACTCATGCTGTCCAGTGTCCAGTCAATTCATGGAAAGCCAGGTAAAGTTTTGGGCGTTGATTTTTATACATATTAGCTGTACACATTGTTTTGGTGTGCATTTGATCCCTTTCTGTGCTATTTATTTAAAAGTATATTCATAATTCCTCTGTGGGGAAAATGAAGTAGGTTCTTTCATTTAGAATTCTAGCCTTAGGTATTGCTTTTTAAGTTACAACTCATTTGTGTGTTGCAAGTCGGATATCTACCGGTAATTGAAACTGTGCATGAAGCCTGTGATAGGCTTTTTTTTTCTTCTTCTACTTTGGTGCTTTGAAAAGTTGATTTTTTTTTTGTCTTTTCTATTCTTTTCTTTTTTCATTTGATATATTGTGTGAAACACTGCATGATGAAAGTTTATTGCATGTCAACAAAATGTTGTGCAAAGTGTTGAAATTTGCTTAATTTTGTGCTTTTTTTTGTCTTGGGTTATCTCCTAAGGAGATTTTTTGCACCCCCCCCCCCCCCAAAAAAAAAATACACTGTCAAATCTGTCTATAGCAACCTCCCAAGGGAAATACAAAAAGTGGTCTTTGTAGACAGGTTCCTTTAGTATATGTTTCAATGAGAAACCATTTTTGAGGGGGAAAAAAATGTGGTCTATGTAGACAGGTGGTCACTAAAGCAGGGTTGACTGTATATATCAAATTGCTGATGTAGTGCTTGTGGTGAATTTCTTATTGAGATTATCTGTATTTTTGTTCTCAATAACACTTAAATTGCTGATGTGACTTTTGCATGGTTTTTTCACAAAAACATCAAAAACCTAGATGCTGACATAGATTATATTTCTCGTTGAAGTGTTCATAAATGTGTGCTCTTTATACCTAGTATTCAAAGTATTAAAGTAAATTCTTTTGTTTCGCTTTATATTCTAAAGTATAATGTAACCCTGTCTACTATTAAAGAAAGATATATATATATATGGGAAGTCTTTTATGTAGACACTATATTTTGTGGGAAAATAATGATACAAAAATGTATCAAGTGAGAACTGTTTTGTGTACACAAATGCAAAAGATGTATACTTATTAAAGAAAGAGCCAAAGTGAGAAATCATTAGTTCTTTGTATTTTGAACTTGACTATATTGTTAATCACATATTCATGAGCATTTTTTTTGTTGGTGAATTGGAGATTTAATAAACCACCACACGGTCTTGAGTAGAACTTAGTTGTTTTTCGTTAATATTTTGCTGTATTTGTGTGTTGAACTGTGTTTATGTGAGATAAGAGGGATATTCAGTCGAACATGTTGAATCCTCTCGTCGTAATATTTCTTTGTGGGTAGACAAACGTGTAAGATTAGGCCTGTCATCATCAGCTCGAGTTTGCCAAATAACAAGCTATTTTAACTATCCCGATCCTAAATTAGCCAGTTCATTTGCGTCTTCATCAGCCCGCAGTTGCAATTAGCGGGATATTTGGTCGTGAAAATATCCCATAAAATGTTAGTCTTCTTTCCAAAATATCCCGCTATTTGGGAAATAGCGGGTTAATTTGCGCCTGTCCGAGCTAGTTTGTGATGAGCATATCAGTCTGGTGAGGACGCAATTTTTGAGCTTCAGGATAATATCCGAGTCTGGAAATAGCGGGTATTTGGCAAACTCGACCCGAATGAAACAGGCCTATTGGGTATGTGTAGTGGTACAAGGCCTAGTCAACGTGACCTTGGAGCAGATAAGCTGTTGGCTAAACAATAGAATGGACTTGTTCTTCTAATTATGTATAACTTGCAGTGTGTTATTCCTAGCTTGAACTGATGTGATCAGCATATTTGTTTATTCTGGTGAGTCGGAGTGAGGTGACCTTGTTTGTGTAAAGTAGTCCATGTCAATGGCTGTACTGAAGGATAACATGATTGAAAAAACAAATGTAACTTAAAGGTAAAGACCAGTATTGGCAACGCCCCAATTTCAAAAAATGAAATGGAAGCTCTCATTACCAATCATGTGAAAGAATATGTTTTGACTAATACATGATGATAAAAAATTTGCCGGGAAACCGCCTACTAATTCATATATTTGGTAAATTTATTTCTCTCATGGTCTGGTGAGAGAGATAGGGTAGTCCCATATACATCTTTCTGTGTATAGTGCTTGTAACTTTACGAAGAATGGGCCAAATTTCTTATCATTTTGATGATTCCAGAACCTTGCAGATGCTAGATGCTAGATGATCAACCTTTTCTGATCGATTCCACAACGTTTCTTTCACAATGCAATCGCATGACCATTACTGGTCTTTACCTTTAAAGGTACGAGTTAATTTAGAAGAAACAAAAACATTATCAATTAATGGACTTGATGCCCTGCCCTGCCCAGTAATTGAATATTGTGAAAAATTATTTTAATGTATCAATAAGGGCAAGAACAACTCAAAGAATGAACTTGGTGGTTTTAAAGAGATATTTTTAATCATAATTTTACAGACATTTATATGAATTATTAGTTTCTTACTACCAGTACCAGAGATGCCAACTAGTACGGATTTCCCGTAATTGGTACGGAAATTAACGACCATTACGGCAGTACGGAATGTTGTCTAAAAATTATGTGTTGTTTTTTTTTGCGCATAGGGATCTATCGTAGCAAGTGCTGTACAGTATGGTGGCCATCCAGCACTCGCTGCATGAGAAAGATGGAAAATTATCAAGTATTCTCTTAATAGAAGCCAATTTTTCATTGAAAACTTACGTGTTGTGATGAACTGAAAATCAATATTTAGCAACTTTGTGGGAGTAAAATCACAACAAATTTCAGATAATCATGCGCGCATGCGTCCGCTTGCCATTCTTTTAAGATTCATGGCGCCGCATAGGAAATTACTGATTTATTCCCCAAATTACTGATTTTGAGCCTTATGGTTACTGATTTGTGCTCTGAAAGGTTGGCATCCCTGCAGTACATGTATTCAATAATATTTTATGGGAATGTTTGAAGTCTATATATTTTCATATCCATATCATAGGAACAAATTATGACATTGGAAAAGGGTAATATATAAATCAACCTTGTCTTGAAGGGTTCTGCACACATATTTCTTTGTTTACTTATGTCTGTACTTTGTCATTGCATGTATCTGCACTGCAAACCGAACCAACTAAACGCCTTGTGTAAATGTAGAACAGTTTTTTATGCATCGTTAGTGTGTAATATTCAGCTTTTGTAATGGTACATGTACTACCAAAGAAAGGGAAAAGACAATACCAGTCACTGTCAGTAATCAGGGATAATATACAGAGATCCATTTTGAAAACAAACATATGTATTTTAGTATATTTGCTGGTACTGCTAGCAAGTTTAGTTGATATTTGTAAATGGAGATACTACATATGTATTATATTTTTTTATAGGACTTCAGACTAGTGTTTACAAACATTTTGCTCCTTCTGGCGTTTCCCTGTTGTTTTACAGATATACTTTAAAAGGATAGTTACAATTCAGGGCCCTGTCTTACAAAGAGTTGATATTGATCCGAATCAATATCAAGTCCCTAAATCAATCACAAGTCTGCAGTCCCCTATCTCTTATGTACATAGTTGTGATTGATATCAATCACAAATAAGTTGCGATTGATATCAACTCTTTGTAATACAGGGCCCAGATGTGTAATTTGGATTCGATGTAAGAAAATTGTGAAATATGCCACATCAAGATATTTACCAAATTATTTTATACACACTACCATGTGGAAGAAGAAGAACATCATTATTTTATTTTTAAAGTATTATTGATGGAACCCCTTCATTTTATGTTTACCATGATGCATATCTTGATGGAAAGGCAGTACCGTGAATAGGGGTTTCAAAACAAACAAAAGTAAGATTGCTTGTCAAACTGCATGGGTGTGCAGTTTCAGGTGATTGTGGAATAAAATTGTGGGTGTAATAATCGTATTAAAGATAAATTTGCGAAATTTTCACACATTCACATGGTAATATTTATGGGGAAGATCTAGTTATAGAAAAGCCCGAGATTCAAACTCTGAGATTCAAACTCCATCATCTCTCAAATAGACACAAAGAATGAAATCTGTGAAGACATTCATACATTTTGACAACAATTTACAGATTTATTATTAAATACTTGAAAAGTCCTGCATTACAAAGTGACTCTGATTCTCATCTTGATTACATTGTATCATAGACATATTAAAAGATGCCACATTGCTGATATTTATATTCTCTTCATTCGATTGCAAATGAGCACTTTGGCATGAGTCAAGTGATAGAGTGATACACAAGTACATCTACTTATCAAAACAAAAGTATGGTGTTTAGATGGTATTTTTAGAGGGATGTAAATATACTTCATGCCCAATACCTACATAGTTATTAGACAACCTTAACCTCCTATCTAAAGTATGCAACATAAAAATAAAATATGTTTAAAAATGCATTACTCATAGCACTTTATATCCCCTCTTCGTCTCCATTTTATTCTCCAGTCTGTGCCTTGATGCTCATAAACAGGGGGGTGTTTCACAAAGTTTGACAAATCTGCTGATAACCAATCAGAAGCAAGAATTTCAGTAACTTATAACAAAAACTGTCATTTGTCACTGATGACAAGTTTTGTGAAATGCCCCCCAGACTAAGTTGCATCTGGTTTACTCAAAGCTATATCATATTGCTGAGTTACTGGTAGAAAAATATGACCGAGAATCAGGGAGACAACAATGAGACAATTCCCCACTGAAAAGTACAACGTAATTGCTTAAAATGACAGTATGCCTTTGACATGCTTGAAAATTGTAACATATGAATTGTGGTTACTCCAAATGGCATTTGTATGAATGTTGCCATATTGACAGGTTGGCTGATTCCTAAGTGTCGGAGAGACACAAATACACTGATTTTCAACACAACAACATGTTTACCAGAAAGCGTAGATATATGTGATGAAGGTGGATAATACAGGGTATTTCAATGGGAACTAATCAAACAAAATCTTCATCAGTAAAAATTATTTATATCAGCTGATCATACCCTTATTTTATAGCAAGTTGTGATCATTGGCTCCCACAATGAATTGTCATGGAAATTTGATGTCGCCCCTTTACAAAAGATAAAAAAACAGAAGTTCAACAAAGCTAAGAGTAAAATAGAAATACCATCTAGCAATGAGACATATCTAATGGCTATTGCAAGATAATCCAGTGCTCAGCCCCTGTGATGTAATATCTTGAGCAAACTTGTTTCATTGCTGGAAAGAAAAAGTATTTGTGTTTCTTTATTATCATGGATTCACTCTTAACACAAAACAATACCTAACATGACCATCATCTACAAAGGCTTCTTTGTGCACGTTATAGAAATTACTTTCATAGAAATTTGGAAATTAAAAAAGTACATACAAATTGATGGAGTGACAATGGAAATACAATAGGCAGTTAAGAAACATGTATAGAAAGCAAAGTGACAAAGAACCTATATTACATGTATATGGTGTTCAGTGAAAAAAGGGGTGGTCAAACTGAGTAGATTAGTCCGCAAACAAAAGTTATACCAACACATTCCCATTCGTTTCCTTCCTAAACTCCATAGTTTAATTTAAGCTGAATGTATACATGCAACAGCAGATAGGGAGAGTTTTGCATGGCAACTGTCCAACTGTAAACATGTATGTAGACGCATCTATTGCAACTTCTGTGAGAGTTTGAGATATGCCAAAGTTTCATGCTGGAAAATATTTGATCAACAACATGGCCAATCGTAGGCTGTTTTTTCAATTCGTGAACATTTCTAGCTGTCGCAAATGCTTCTGTTTTTACAGTTTCTGCGTTTTCGCCAGTTCAAACATGTTCATAATTGAATGAGTAGTTTATTTGCATCCTTTTTTAAATTCATGACTTTGTGATAAATATATCGGTCAATAAGGGACCCACTCGGGAAGACAGGACAGCGAAGTTCTACTCAGAATCTATTCAAAATCTAAATCTACTTCAGTTTAGGCACAGCTTCTTCGGAGCTAACTTTGTTAATTAAGTCCACACTCATTTCTTTTTCATCTGCAAAAAATTTGAAACCTCAGTTAATTTCTTCAGCTACATTAAATAGTTCTTGCCTCTTATCTTACTTGTGTCATTTTTTTTTCTCATAACGATACTCAAAAGCACTGTGCATTGACCTTAGCGAAATGAAAGGCTTCTCTACATGAGTTACAATGTCATAGTTTGACATGGAAATGTTCCATATTGCAAGAGAAAAATTAAATGACAAATGTATTTGTCAAAAGATGCTCACAATGTGTACATGTATATGTATGCATTTAGTCTGAACCTCATGCAACATGACATATCTAATGACACGTCCCAAATCTCACCAATTCATACCAGGTTCATATACAGTCAAACCTGTTTATAAAGGCCACCAAAGGTAAAACAGAAAAATGTAGCCTTTTTAGACAGGGTCTACATCATACATATCTCTCATAAGGGAGACAGAATGCATGGCTACTCTCGCCAGGTGGCCTTTATAGAGAGGTGGCCACTATTAAAGACAGGTTTGACTGTATTGGTGCAGCGTGAAAGGGTCTGGTAATATGACCTGTACATCATCTCACACAACAGTTGTAAGTACAAGTTAGGCTACATCTCCTTAAGACGCATGCTAATACTAACACACAGGTTTGAACATAATGTCAGCTAACTTGTACTTGTACAGTTTTGTGAGATGCTGTCCCGGGTACCAGACTTCTTAGTCATATCCACACCTAGGATGTTGCTTTTTTTTAGGGGGGGGGGGGTGCTTACTTCTTTTCTATGCTTCCTCATGAAAGGTGACATCTAGCACTTCCGACAAATCACGTTCTCTTCTGACACACACACATGTAAAATACAGTACATACATGTAACACCCAAATTGAAATAATGCACAAACTTAGAACATGTATCCACTACTTGGATTGACGGAAACATTAAAACCTCCAGATTGGAAAAGAAGAGCAGAGGTTGGATTTTTGTGAACACATCTGGTTGATACAGTGAGAAATCCTAAAAACCACAAGAGAAGAACCTGATACAAAACCAGAAACCTAGTTGAAATCCTTCCCAATTACTCTCCCCCCTCCCAATTTTTAAAATTGAAAACTGTCTCTTTCAATCCAAACAAGTTTAAAGATATATTGAATCTGAGTTTCTTTGTTGAGGGTTTTCACCATTGTTTTTGCAAAACCCAGCTATGGCTGATTATACCAAGCACTGCTCCAAGTAATTAATCATAAACAAATTATTAATAATTAGTAATTAATACCGGTACTACAAATTTCAATTTATCACCCATCTGTCCTAAACATCCTCACAGAAATTTCATGATGACAAAAACAGGACAAAAATGCTTTCTGTCCAGTTGTACATTACTTTGCTTGTACCAGTGTGAAAACATTCATACAAAATCTAGACGTTAAAAAGGTATAAATAAAACATTAAAAGTTGTTCCATACAATCGACACATAATTCATATTAAAAAACGAGAGAAATAAAATAGGACACACACGCACATAGTGATACATTTGAATTATTACCATGATCACATATCTAAAACCATAATCTATATCAGTTTGCCAACCTTTGTACATTCTCTCCCGTCAATAAAATTAATAACAATATTTTTTTTCTTCACCACATTGACAATACTTTTCATTTTCCTCCCTCCTCTCGTATCCATCAATCCTTTTGAAATGAAAAGATATACAAGCTGGGGAGATGAAGGACGGCGAACTAGATGCATTAGGGTGCTCTCCTTGGTGTATCGTTCCAAATTTCGGTGTCCCGTCATCCTCGTAAGCCACGTATCTTGTGAATTAAAATCTCCTCTCCTCAAAACAAGACTGAAGGCTGAAACAACGATGCATTATCAATCGCACCATTGTGCAAGGGTGATAACTTGATGGACATGATGTGTGAAATCACGAAAACACGCTATACCAAGTGAGGTGCTGAAATCTGCTTACGAGACAAAACGTTCGCAAAATGACCGTTGTATCTTCTGGAAATCGTTCTTGTACAACATCAATCCAGAAGAATAAAACGTAACAATCCTATCAAAAGCACTTATGGCTTCTCTATCTTGCTCTGTAAGCTCAGAAAAGTATGGCTCATCTTTTGCACCTGTTCCGACAACAACAAATATGATTTTGATTTTTAAAAAACAGAAGGAAAAATAGGAAGCAATCCTGCTTTTTGTAATATATTTAATACACAGCTAAACAGGTGGTGAAAACTTGCGTTCTTTCAAGTTGATCAAAAAGCACATAATATGGTTTCTTTTTTTATCTACAAACGGCTATATCCACACAAAAATGGCTTCTTGTAAAATGGCAGTAAAAGAGATAAACACTTTGTAGAGTATTTGCAAGATGATCATCCTTTTAGGGTTAACATTTTTCTCTTTTTTTTGTTGTCGTTAATGCAGGATAATAAGTGTTTTTCTTGAGAAAATGACATCATGTACAGTTGTATAACAGTTCATCGGAGTACAGTTCTTGTCACGACTCTCCGTTGCCTGAATCATCCTCGTCGTCATAGTAACACTCGTCATCATCATCATCGTCGTCGTCCTCCACGCCGTAGTCGCCGTCGTCGTAGAAGTCTGCAAGGTCTACAGAGCTTTGAGACTGTGGGGTTTCCTTTGTCTTGATGCAGTACTCCTCCAGAGTTCTCGGCACGATTACCTCGTCTTTCTGCGCGTCCAATTCGGTTCCTTTTACTTGTTTTCTAGTGAGAAAAAAAAAAAAAAAATGTAAATATTTAAGATCAACTTTTTCAATTGATAAGACTTTGCAGACTAATTAAAGTCATAGGGTTTTATTTCCTGAAGGTAAAGAACTCTACAAGAAACTTTTAATATTGACTTTGGCACAAATCAAATGCTTGTTTGTTATGAAGGCAGAGACTAAATTAAGCTCTCAAAATTGAGATTTTGACTGCAAAGCAAAAAAGGCACTAGTATTTTTATTTTTTAAATCTGTTTTCATAAAATGATCCATGGTGTCAAATAAATTTATTCTTTTTCACTAGCTTGATGGTGTCACTGTAATTTTTCACTAGCTAGATGAATCATGATGAACAAATTTAATCTCTGTCCATATTAAGCATGTCACTCAAGCCATTCCCAACAAATGCAACTTGTACGTGAGGCAAGAGACTAGGTTTCCCCCATATTTAACAAAAATCATTGAATCGTGTTATTCTGTACATATACATGTACACACTGGAGTGATTGATTTTTTCCTGAATTCTTGGCAAAGATCATCATTCCACATTTCCCACAACAGTGTATAAAATGTACTCAAAATTATCCCCCAAGTACACTGTACATGAATAATGGACCACAAGCACACATGCATGAACATGTATACTGACAGCGCACAATGTGACCTACAATGTACATTTACATTGAATGCCGACATGTACATTGAATGCCGACATGTACATATACATGTATGTATGTGACATGTCCTTGAAAGATCTCATTTCCTGGCATAAGGAAGTATGTAACCTTGGCTCACTGCAAAAGGACACTAAAGGCATGTACTATCAATGGCATTTATTTCATTTTAGCAGTGAGGCAAAGATTAACCTTCACCATTTGAACTGACTTTGAAAAAATCATATACATGTACAGTGAAACCTGTCTATTAAGACCACCCAAGGGAGACAAGAAAAGTGGTCTTTACCTAGTTTTTATAGGCAGGTGGTCTTTGTGTACAGGTTCCTTTTAATAGTACATGTTTCAATAAGAAATTGTACTATTTTCAAGGGAAACCAAAAATGTGGCTTTTCTACACAGGTGGTCTTTCTATACAGGTACAGTCTTTAAAGCAGGCTTGGCTGTACTTGTACTGAGAAACAATTTCCATTGAAATACAGGCTCAAATCAATACTTTCCAGAACATTAATAATTGTCATTTTGTATCCAAAAATTCAAGAATTTAACCTTTATTTTGTAAACACGTTTGCCATACCAGATGAACAGAGCCAATAAATTGTCTGCTGGGAGTCAAAAGTGCATTAACCCCAATACATGTTCATAGACTTGGAACCTTTCGGCCCTCAAGAGAACTGTTACTATGAAATGCACAAAGCACACATATTTATGTTTTGATGACTGTTGTCAAGGAGATTAAATTAGTCAGCAAAATGGGGCTTTTTAAAGTCTGAGACACACTATAAAATCATTTCCTGCAAACTTTTGCCAAGACCTTTTCCAACCTGTAGACATGTATATTTATAATACTTGTAGAAGCCGGTCTTTGACGATCACTTTTAATACTGTTTTCCTTCTAATAGTAAATGGTGTAACATCAGAAATAATAACAATGAAGACATAGACCCACTTTCATTGTTTCCCATTGTTGGCCTTTATTGACAAATTGAAATGGTTCAACAAGATCCAAGACTCATTTAAAGAGTTCTTTGTAGTATTTCTTTTTTACTTTCAAAGATTCAAAGATTCTTTCAAATCAGCCAGTACCAAATGACAGCTGTGTATAAGGATGATGTCTACCATTTCCCTTGATGGCCTTTATAGACAGGTTTGACTGTAGGTAGACTACCACAATCTGAAACTACATTTATTTTTTAATAAGTTCCTTTACGTCTTTACTTTGCCTGCTAATGAGACTTACTTGATGAGATCCTCGTATTCCTTATTCTTTCCTTTTGAGTCTTTCCATCGTCTGTACATGACGGAGGCATCCACATTGGCAGGGGAGTATGTGTTGGGTTCATTGAGTAGTGAGATCACGCTCAGTAAGATAGTTCTGGGAAAGAGAGAGAGAGAGAGAGAGACAAGATGGATCAGTTGTAAGTTCAATGAAAACAAAGTTTAAAAAACATTTTATGCATTAATTAACAAGGATATTTATGGGAGAAGGAAGTCAAAAAGGACTAAATGATTAAATTCATGTGTTGGGTTCTTTGAGTAGTGAGATCACGCTCAGTAAGATAGTTCTAGGAAAGAGAGACAAAATAAGAGATCAATTGTAATTTCAAGGAAAACAAATTAAAAAACAAGCACATGTATTTAATCAGTAGGATGTTTATGGGAAAGCGAGACATACACATGTAGAAGGATGTAAAAATGGACTAAATGATGAAGATATGGCGGGGGAGTATGTAAGTAAGATAGTTCTGGGGGCGACCGCGAGAGAGAGAGAGACGAAATAAGAGATCCAAGTGGATCAATTACAGGTTCAATGAAAACAAATTCATGATGTTATTTTTTTAATTCTATTTTACATGTACTGTAAGAATTACAACTCCACATTAATGTATACTGTTTGCGTAGAAAACTGGTTCATTGATACAGTGCAATGAACAATAGTGTACATGGAATGCGAATAAATAGTGTAAATGTGGAATAATTACAAACTGAAGTGTTTTGATCCGTTATTGGAACAATTAAGGGAGGAAAAAGGCAACATACATGTACATTATACACTGTACATACATGTACATGTACATGTACATTACATGCAGGGCCACAAATTTTATGCCATAGCATCTATTGCACTGATCCATGAATATTTCAGTACATACATGTACATTGTACATTGTTTATACAATGTACAAACCTTACATCTCAACATTTTGTGCACATCACGATTATAAACCTCAAATTAAAAATTGGGAATTCCCCAGAGGTCAAATATGCCTAAATGTACATTGTACAACAATATACATGTACGCTTTATTTCCTGCCCTTGCATCATTACTATTATCATTCATTTTTGTTTTTAATTTCTTTCCTCACTGTCAAAGATAGATACGTGTGGTTTCCTGACAAACGCAATCTAATTATTTCCTTCTCACGCATGTAGTCTTCATGTACTGGTACAATGTAAATAATATGACCACATGAAAATCTAAAAAACAGATTACATGAATACTGTATTATTTTGTGGTCACCACTTTTCCGTCCTTTCTTTCTTCTTTGTTTTGCCACCATAGTGTAATCCTACAGAGGTCATGAAAGGTCATACCGTAGCCACATGTAATTCTGACATCCTACTGAGTAATACAGTGGAGGTGACACACAGTATAATGAGAATGACTGTGATATTGATGCCTGTGAATTCATACTCAATACTTGTGACTAAGCAATCACTTTACATCATTATATTACCAGTATGCTCTAATACATGTACATGTACATAACGTGTACATGTAAATTTGTGTAATGTACTACAAGTACCGTAATATACACTATAGTGCTAGAAGCCACTCTCAAGGGAAATAAGTAATTGACATGTCATGGGACGTACATTACATGTATGGTGAACATTGAACAGCTACATGTAGGCCAAGAGCATTAGGTCAAAATAGGCTTAAACCTGGAAATTTTTGGTAACAAGCTGATTTTTTCAGGATAGCTCCAGGAATATGTCTAGAATAACATACTAAAAGTCCTCGTATATCCTCCTTGAGCGTTTTCCGTAATCCAAGATGGCGTCCAAAATGGTCGCCATTTCCTGATTTTCTTATAACTTTGCAACTAGATAACCCAAATACAAAATTTAAATGTCTAAATATATGTTTTTTAGCATAAGGAACTCAATAAAATACTTGTTGATAAATTGTGAAACACACAAGTAGCTATAAACCACTTTAGCCCTTCCCGAAATCCAAAATGGCGCCCAAAATTGCTGCCATTTCCTGAATTTCTTATAACTGTGCAACTAGATAACCCAAATACCAAATTTAAATGTCTAAATATATGTTTTTCAGCATAAGCAACTCAACCAAATACTTATCAATAAATTTTGAAACACACAAGTGGCAGTAAAACCACTTGAGCCCTTTCCTAAATCCAAAATGGCGTCCAAAATGGCGTCCAAAATGGCCATTATTTCGAATTTATCTCACTGTATTAAAGTAGGTGCGTTATGAATACAATCAAATGTCTATACTAGAAAAGCACTATTGTAATACATATCAGTACAAATAAACCTTTCATTAAATAATTAAATATTTCTTATACATAACGTATACACACCCACCCACCCACCCACACACACATGCACACATATTGCTGCTTCCATCAGACTGACAGTGTGCAAACCGTGAAGAGTACTCAACGTTAGATGGAACTGAAAATGGAGACACATTAGTACCAATTACTGTCGCAAAGGCAAAAGTCACAAGGTTTCAAACAGGAAATGCACCTCAATAGCACATGCCATGTCATCTCTGCTAGTAGACCAGGTCATTTCTGCTAGTAGACCAGGTCATTTCTGTCGCCAATATTGTTGGAATGGCTTCGTATAAACACCGGAAGTGTGGCTCACGTGAACAGATAGACATCTTGAGCTGAGCAACATGAGCTTTGTCCTTCATGGATTGGTTTCATGAAAGTGGCCATGCAGAGTGACCAGTATGAGAATTGAAACTCTGCCCTTCATAAATTTAGACCCCTCCAATCCGAGTACCATCTACACGGCACTATACTTTGCACAGTCACAATGTGAAAAACATATAACTTAAGAATATGTGCAGTAACATTTAACCAGCCCTCGTACATCAAGGCAGCAGAGATTGTAGCTTCTTCTCAAGACCTAGGAAAAGTAATCGTCCGTTTTGGTGGATTTCACCTCCTCATGTCATATCTCGGCAGCATATAGTCCACCTCATGGGCAGAAGTATGCTTGTAGAGCTATGGGAGACAGTGTACGCCAAAGGGTCTGTCATACATATGCAATCTGGTCATGCATTTTCACCTTCTCTTCGTGCTCACATTCTTACTTCAGCTGCCCTCATTGGCGTGTTGATGGGTAAACCTGGCGTCTTAGACAGCATAGATAAGGACCACTTAGCGAATCTGTATGGTGCACTCCTCAACCAGGACAAGAAGGTGACTGCTGTACCTGAGAAGAGTGTGTCAAACAGTTAAAGTCAGATCATTTCACAACTCATTGAACGGGCAGCAGGACACAGTAGGACAGGGAAACTTTGGTTGCAGTAAATCGACATTTATGTGTCTCTTCTGCAATGTTTCATTCCAGCTGAAAGGACAGGGGACTGGAAGCTCCATCTCAGCTGTGTGAGGGAAATGATACAATATTTCCATGCTGCAGGACATCTTCCCTAGTTCAAATATGCCAGGTGAGGTTGTTTTTACAACAGATGGAAGCTCTAGAGCAAACCATGCCAGGAAATGAATATACACCATTCGCAGAAATGGGATACTTCACCATCCGCCGTGTGGATTCATTCTGGGGTGGAAACTTCTCTGATCAGACCATTGAAAAGTTCCTGATGCGGCAGCTGAAAACATCTAGAGAAATGACTCGTGGACGTGGAATCACAGACAGTACATTGGCTATTAAAGTGGGTTCATGCACTTCCTCACTGTGTTCCTACCTGTGATGAACTGGAACAGTTCACCGGAGTACACACTGGTACACCAGAGCAGCATAAAGACATACAGCAAAGTACCAGGTCAAGAGACAATAAAGAAAGATGTATCTTTGTTGGATGGCTGCAGGCACATCACCATTTGCTTGATACGAAACTAATTGCCTGGTCTCCTTGTCAACTGGCATCGTTGCTGGCTTATCTGTTAATTGTGATTAACCTGTACAAAATCGGCCAAGTAGCGGCATCCGAAACGAATGCATGGTAGGAAGTTTTCAGAATTCAAGCTACGTACATCGTAAGGACAAGGTGAAGACCATTGGTGCCAAGAGTAAGATAGTGAAAATCAGGGGACAAAGCACATAAGTCAACCCAACACTACTGTTCAACAGAATAACAGGTGTCCTGAATAACAACACTGAGATGGAATCGGTCTTGGCTTATGAACATATTCCCACACACTTTCCCTTTCAAAGGTGGGGTGATGTGGAAGCCAACAAAGAGTTCTCTGGGTCTCCTGCTGAATTCGTTCTCCAAGCAATCCAACGTGCCAGAAATGGTCTCTTTGTTTAAGATGGTGGTCGCCTACTGCACCCTTAAGCATTATGGAGCTCATTTGACGGTGGTGTTCGATGGATATGGAAGTGCAACTTCGCCAAAAGGTAGCTGAGCAGAGACGAATAGCCCAATGATGTACCTCTTTATTTGATGATAATATATTATATGCCAACAAGCACAACCCAAAACAGCTTTCCTTGCCAACAGCAACAATAAGATGAGACTTATACAAACTCTACGTGACAAAATACGTACCGGTATCAAGCAGACAGAAGCGGATGCCACTAACCTGATTGTCTCTACAGCACAAGCAGTAGCAGAGTCAGAACAGGTGCCCGTTGTTGTCGTTGGTAAGGACACAGATTTACTGGTCATGCTAGTTGCTCCGGCAACCACTTCCACAGATAT
The DNA here is from genome assembly GCA_035222895.1 of Strongylocentrotus droebachiensis. Lineage (NCBI taxonomy): Eukaryota > Metazoa > Echinodermata > Echinoidea > Camarodonta > Strongylocentrotidae > Strongylocentrotus > Strongylocentrotus droebachiensis. Next base: position 25,371 of record JAVYIG010014124.1, read on the forward strand.
GCACATGCTATGCCGCAGAATCCTGTCACGGTCTTCAACATTCATGAAATTCAGCATGCCATAGGGGACACTAGAAATTGCCTGATGTTTCTTTAAGCTGCGACAGGGTGTGATACGGTCTCTGCAATCTACCGTCAGGGCAGTCGTAAAACTTTCAATATGGTCCACAAGAAACTTGACTATGGCTTGCTTGATACATTCGCAGTGGATGCACCCATGACGAGGTAAAAAAAGAGCCGGGAAAGCCTTTATGGGGCCAGCAGTTCTTGATGATCGACTACCGTCACACTGCATACAATTAAACGGGCAATTGGTCGCAGTTCTCTGAGTTCATCCTTTCAGTTAAAAAGTCTACTTCCAACTAGTGCTGCAGCAAAGCAACATCCATACCGCACCTCTTACAGTCATTATGTATAAAAAGCTTTAGCGACCTTGGTACTAATGTGTCTACATTTTCAGTTCCATCTAATGTTGAGTACTCTTCACGGTTGCACACTGTCAGTCTGATATCGTTGAGGATGATGGAAGCAGCCATATGTGTATGTGGGTGTGTGTGTGTGTGTGTACTTTATGCATAAGAAGTATTTTTTAATTAAAAGATTGTTGTACTGATATGTATTTCAATGGTGCTTTTCTAGTCTAGACATTTGATTATATTCATTACGTATCTACTTACAATGAGATAAATTTGGAAATAATGGCCATTTTGGGTGCCATTTTGGATTTCGGGAAGGGCTCAAGTGGTTTTACTGCTACTTGTGTGTTTCAAAATGTGTTAATAACTATTTGGTTGAGTTCCTTATGCTGAAAAACATATATTTAGACATTTAAATTTGGTATTTGGGTTATCTAGTTGCAAAGTTAGAAGAAATACAGGAAATGGCGGCAATTTCGGGCGCCATTTTGGATTTCGAAAAGGGCTAAAAGTGGTTTATAGCTACTTGTGTGTTTAAGAATTTATCAACATGTATTTTATTGAGTTCCTTATGCTAATAAACATATATTTAGACATTTAAATTTTGTGTTTGGGTTATCTAGTTGCAAAGCTATAAGAAATTCAGGACATGGCGGCCATTTTGGACGCCATCTTGGATTGCGGAAAACGCTCAAGGAGGATTTATGAGGACTTTTAGTATGTTAATCTAGACATATTCCTGGACCTATCCTGAAAAAATCAGCTTGTTACCAAAAATTTCCATGTTAAAACTAAAGCTCTTGGCCTAATGTAGTCAGCTACATATAACAATGGGTGCCTCTCAGTCTCAAGCATATTTGTACATGTATGTTTACATATTTTAAAGGCCTTTTAAAAGCTTTTTCTTCTCTGTTGGCTTAGTGCCATCAAGATGCTTAGTTACAGAAAACAAACCCCAAGATGATGACCTTTCAATGTGGAAGATTTTTCTGGAAATTTGCGAAGGCCTAAATGAACTTAGGTACATATTGTACACACAGTCAAATCTGCTTTAGTGACTAACTGTCTACGAAGACCACAATTTTTGTTTTCCCTTGAAAAAGGTTTCTCATTGAAACATGTACCGGCACTATAGACAAGTTAGACTGTACAGGTAAATGTAAAAAGCCAGCTCATGGGCAGATCCAAGATACTCGGGAAGGGAGCATAAAATGAATCCCAAAATTCTCTGATAAATCTACATGTATGTACATGTACAAGTTTTACAATAATATGCCTTGCACATGAACCTCTGCAACAACATTGTAGAAGTAGAACTACTTGATGTCTAAATGATGTACACGTCTCCTCACTAAATACCAATTTCAACGAAAATAGAAACCAAATATCCAATTCCTCATAAAGGGAAATTCCCTTCCAAGTTCCAGTGAACCTGAACATCTAGACTTCCTTGACTTGAATAATGTGTTCTTTCCTACTGTATGATAGAATGTGATCCTCATGAACTTTCAGCAGAAGACAAGTGCCATCAATCTCTCAACCAATTTCGTCCTACTAAAATCGAAAGCACGCGCAATTTCACCACAGATAGGACAGCGATGTCACAATTTAATATGGCTAGTGCTCTTCTAATTTTTCATTTTTGCACCATTCCATAATTCCTCTTTCAGGATACGATTGATGGAGATGTCTATGTCCTGATCTTACAAAGAAGGTCGAGATGTGTTCGGAATGCAAGTCAATGAATATAATCATTAAAGTGATGTAATGGATTTCCAAATTGGCAACACATGGGGTGGTATTCTGAAAACGATATTATCTTCCATGTTCATTAAAACAATGTTAATTGTGTACGAAGAATGGAAATTAGGACAAGTGATCGCGGCTAATGTCTTCGCAAAGCTGGCTGTGTTTCGCTTAAAGTTAAAAGAGACATCTTTGCAAGCACCAATGGCAATAGTTGGTTCCATTTGGAGCTTTTGATTAACATCATTTTCCCTGACATAAAAGATGACATCATTTTCAGAATCTTGCCCCTGTTTAGATACAAAATCATGAGTTGTCCATGTACAAGTCATTGGTTACCGGTACTGTCTTCGCAAAGATGGCTGCATTCGCCTAAAGTTAAAAGAGACATCTGTGCAAGCACCAAAGGTACAAGTTCTGTGCATTTAGAGTTTTTAATTAACATCATTTTCCCTAACGGTTGAAGGATGACACCGTTTTCAGAATACAGCCCCTGCGGGGTGTTTCTTAAAGCTGTTTGTAAAGTTACACAAGATTTTATGAATGACTTGAATATGAAGTGCCAGATAGGATGCCCAAAGTTTTTCCTGATGTTTTAACAAAGTGTGACTATATTTCCAATAACCTCAATTAAATTATGGCAAAAAATGTACTTTGCATTAAAAATGTTTGTTATACATGTGTAATTAGAATGTTTATCTACATCTGCACAGTTTAACTTTAGTTGATGCAGAACTTTAAAACAGATTGAGCATCCGATTTGGCTTTTCATATTTAAGTCATTCGTAAAGTCATGCGTAACTTTACGAACAGCTTTATGAAACACCCCCCTGGTTAGATACAAATCATGAGTTGTCCATACACATTTTCACATGTCACTTTAGTAATATTATGCCAGCAGAAAGGACAAGAAAGGAAAATAGAATGATGCGAAATTGAAGAATTAACTGATTTATTCTGCCGATCGGCAGCTTCCAAATACCTGACATTCTGTGTAGGATTCCATCTCTCTGACGGTAGCTCTCCGCTCTGTTCATCGGCCACAGGGGGATGCAGGATTGATATACAAACGTCACCACTATTCTGTAATTCCATAAAGAAAATGAAATGAACAGAAATCATTGCATTACTGCACTGTAAATCACAATGCTTGGGGGGGGGGGGGGGGGGAATGTCCCCCTTCCACCTCCAATCAAATGTCACCATTCTTCATTCAGTAATATAATGCCTGATCTTAGATCTTGAATTTATACATGTTGCTGTCTAGGATAAAATTAATTCCCCTTTTCTCATCCGGATTTTTAAGTTGAGAAAGAGAGTGGTTGTCACTTCATAATACGTTATTTGATAATACCAACCATTAGCCACAGTATACAGTGTACATTTAAATCATTTCATCATACATGTACAGTACATGCATTTGAAAATTCAGTCAATCTTAGGTCTAAAATATTTGTACATTCTGTACATGTAGGATTATTACCTCTTAGTCTTACTGTACTACATACATGTACATGAATGAGAATAAATTTATGTGAGCACTTCAATATTAATTATTATATTTCCTTTTGAATAAAGATAAAATCAACATGAATGTGGAAGTACCTAAAATGCAATAGGCCAACACATACAAATGTATACTGTACATGTATAAACTTGTACTTCAAATCCTCAGAGTCTTTGTTTATTTTGGTAATGTTGGCAAAATACCAGTGTGTTTGGCAGATGAAATGAACGAGCCTACGTTATTTGTTTGTTTGCAAAATGTCCATCGCTCCATCATAACAGACCTCTTGAATTTTGAGCAGGAAATCTGGTATTTGGCTCATGATCAAATTCATTTTCAAAAGTACATGGAATTTGTAGGCCTGAACAAATGTACATGTCAAGTAGTATACATGTAGTAATGTACATGTGTATGAACTGAGTTTTTTTTTAAATTCACACATTCATGTAAATGTACAGTGTACATGTACATGTATATATCAAATTGTGGCGGGTACTATTTATGAACATACTGTAATGTAGTTCAGGAATATGTACATGTACATGTACTGTACATGTACATGTATTATGCAAGCTACATTAAATGAGCAATGTAACTACAGAATTTGATGTTGGCTGCAAATGAAACAGTATACTGTAGTACCTTTAAATACACTTATTCACTAGTCTCTAACTGAAGAAGTTTGATTACTGTAGTTTAAATTATCCACACAATAAACATGTACGGTATACAAATACAATGTATGGTTTTGTTTTTGAAAAGGAAATCAAAGATATGTTGCCCATTCATGTAGGGGTCTTCAAAACTTCATAACACTTTTACTTTTCTTTGAATTCTTTCTTGTTTCTTTGATTTATCAGCTTAAAAAGAAATCAAAGTAAAATTTATGTCAGTATGCATGTATTCCCCTGTCATTGTTTCATCTTGTGACTCTGAAATCTACACGTACATGTACATGTATGCAGTACCGGTATACTGTCACAGAATAGTGTTTGGAAGGAAACCAACAGATTGTAGTATCGTACCTGTCAGGCCCAAAAAAGTCTATCCACGGGCAGGATCATTAATTGGCATGTTTACAGGAGGAAACTTGTGAATTCATTCAGCTAACAGTGCAAACGCTACAGGGTACGTCCCACTATAGCAACATGTCAACTTGCAACAGTATTGACACAGCTTCCTGGCACATTATAGGCTAAAACCAGGCGGACATAGTACATAATGAAGGCCTACATGTACATGTAAACCATTGTTCATAGTAAATTACATGCACACTGACACAACATGTCATATGAACTACATACACCTTGTAGGAATTAATTATCGCCAATCTTCCAGGGGGCTTTAGAAAAATGATACAATTCATACTTGAGAATTGCTGGCTTTGTTTTTTGGAAGTGTCTGCAATTTTTTTTGGAGTTTTTTGAGCAAATTATCTTAAAATAACTCAGAATCAATGTGCAGTTTGGGATATGAATTAGGACCAACATACATGTACATGTACCTGTACTGCATATAGACTATAGGGCATGGGGTCAAAAGAGCTTCCTAAAATGATTTTTGTAGTCTCCTCCTTGTGACTACCTAAACTATAGCTTAAAATGTGGGTATTGTGTTCCTTATCAATATTCTGATAGTTCCCACGTCCAGAAGTGGAGCACTTCCGAAAAAATGGCGCCCAAAACAAAAGATCTAAAAACAAGCATTCCTTCATAAAAGTGCATCCGGTGCAAGTGATTTTCACTAATACAGGTGGTAATTGGTTTTAATCAGTGAATGTGATACCGCTGTGGTGGTCTAACTTCATATTTATTGTACAAAATATCTATAGGGAAGATGTAATATTTCACAAAACACTGTATAGTTGAGGAAATTTGCATGAAAATGACATTTTAAGCCAAAATACGTAAGTTTGACATTTTTCTGCAACAAAGCCTGTAATAATTTAACAATTATTCTGAATGAGGAAGTTCATTTACAAACAATAAATATTACAGTAAAAAACAAACTACTTTGCTTTGTGCTGCTTCTTTAGTTTGATGAACAATACATACAGCATTCATTTCACTTAAGGCAGAGCCATGCTGCTGGGAGCTGTTAGGACTTGGTTCTCATACTAGTAGCGCATATTGTAGTCTGCTGGGAGCTGTTGGGACCTAGTGCTCATAGCACATGTTGTAGTGCTGGGAGCTGTTAGGACTTGGTTCTCATAGCTGTTGGGTTCTACTACTCAATAATAACCAGAGACACAATCGTTTGTGGTGGTATCTTCATTGTTTTAATGCAGAGCACGTTATACACGTGTAACACACAGCTAGCACAAAGTAGCAGCAATAGCGGCAAACTATGGAACGCCATTTGTCAATACACAACAACTCTCCCCCACCAAATCTTAAGTACCTTTAACCTAAATTTGGCAAATGTAATCAGCCTTCATTTTAAACTGCATATACTGACAACTATGTTACCAACACACCAACCTTTGTGATGAACAATTACTTCTTATAATATCCAAAGTTTTTATAATTTACATGTATCACGTTAAACTCCACTTGTAATGTGATGTGTAATATTATCAATCCTGTTGTATTTCTATTCCTAACTTTGTGAGATATGTTTCCAAAAACCTAAATATTCACTCTTTTGATATACTTCCATATATGTTCGAATACAATATATAGTTTAAACCAATCTGTTTCAATACTTGTTTTCTGTTACAATGAAATATATAGTTTAATACTGAGAACCCATATCCTGAGCTATGTTCTCATATGTTGAGTACACTGATTGTGTTTTGGTTCAAGCATGATATCTTTGTTTCTTCATGCAATAACAAAGCATTACATTTAGCAATGTTAGACCATGTTTAACCCATGCTAGAAAATTGTACAGCTTGGATACTATTGTGCGTGCAGAATCCAATGTTAAATCAGATGATGTTGGAGGCCATGGTAGACTGGTCCTGGTCTGCATGACATCGTCCTTTAGGTCTAGTGCAGAGGCGTAGCGATCTCGAAGTGAGGCCATTGGAGGTTTGGATCGTCTACCATTCCCGCCCTTTTGTCGCTTCTTTGGAGGTTCTATGCTTTCATCAACATCTGTGGTGTCTGTGTCAGTATCAGATAGGGCGTCTGTATCAGTGGAGGTGTCTGTTTCTTCTCCTTCAGAACCAACTGCTCCTGGCACAAGGTCTTCAGTTGATAGCGTCTCGACATACACCATTTCACTTGCATACCTCTTCTTAGGCTGCAGAAAGCAGAGTTGTGGATACTTTCGTTTCAGGCGTTGTTTTAGGCTGTAGGTCTTGTAATTTGATGCATCTTTAGACTCAACATCTTTAACGGCTTTTACAAACAATCTTCTCAGTGCTGTCATTCTATATATTTGCTTCTCTTGTATGATCTTCTTGTCTACAACATAACTGCAAAATGTAAGGAATGCCTTTCCATACTTCTGCTCCTTGATGGGCTCAACACTTTTCCTTGATTGGTAGACAGTATAGCTCCTGAAACAACTGCGATGATACCTGACCTCTTTTGCTACACAGTCTCGGTCCTGGATCTGAAGAAGAATGTGGTCGTCCTTCTTGTCTTTAGCAGCTGTTGCTACTTTTCTACCATCTGGCTGTTGACACATCATTAATGGTTCCTTTTTTTTCTTCCCCTCAGAGTCCTTATGAGTTTTATTTTGTCGACAGATGATGCAAATCTTTGGTAGAATGTGGGAAGAGACAGAGGGCTGCTTTGAAGCACCAGCAACACTGGAATTTGACCATAAGCGTCTCATTGCTGAGGCTGAGGACGGACCTGGAGCTTGACCGCCTGCACTTGACGTAGAAGGCTCCAATTCTGTACAAATAAATGAAAATTGAGAGAAATGGGTGATTTTCACAATTCAAATAATGTTTAAACAATTATGCAAGCAGGTTAAATAAAAATTCATAGTCATAACAGTAACAATATGACTTTTTTATTTTTTTTATTTATGTGAACAATATGACTTATTGATTTAACAAACATCAGCTGTATTCAAAACTGTACTTGTATAGTTTAAAAAAAAACAGGCTGTATTGGACAGAGTAATGCACAAGGAGAAAGAAATTTAACACTTAGACATTATTTTATAATGCATTTGTATGTGAACATCCCATTTAAATTTAAGTACAATTAAAATTGTAATGTGTTCAAAGTAATTAAAGGTTAAAATTGCCAAAAAAAATGGCCATAGCTTCGCTGTCTGACGGCTTTTTAGACAAAAGCCGTCAGAAAACTAAGACATTATATTATAATCATTTGTATTTGAACATCCCATTTAAATTTAAGCACAAATAAAATGTTAAGGTGTTCGAAGTAGTGCTACGAAGCAATCAAAGGTTAAATTGAAGGTTAAAATTGCCCCCCCCCCCCCCAAAAAAAAAAAAAAAAAAAAAAAATGGCCATAGCTTCGCTGTCTGACGGCTTTTTAGAAAAAAGCCGTCAGAAAACTAAGACATTATATTATAATGCATTTGCATGTGAACATCCCATTTTGATTTAAATTTAATCACAAATAAAATGTTAAGGTGTTCAAAGTATTCAGTGCTATAGACCATAGACGTAATACTAATAACAAATCAATCAAAATTTAAAATTGCCCCCCCCCCCAACAACAAAAAACAAAACAAAAAAATGGCCAAGCCCATAGATAGCTGAAAACTAAGTCTAGGCTATTGAACACTTTTTGTTATAGGCCTAGGTCTAGAATCGATTTATTTTTAGCTGCAAATTAATTGCAAGACTATATTAGACCTAGATCTGTGCTTGTTTACAACTGTGAACATTTTTGACCCGTAACTCCGGCGTGGAGATACTCTAGAATCTAGACCGTCTTCTTGTTCAAGCCAGTGACTGTGAAAAAGTGTAGAGGTCTAGCCTAGGCCTGGGCCTAGGAAATATAGTCTACTATTAAAAAAAATAATTGAAAATTGACACGAAACAGATAAGAAAGATAACGACTTTTAAATCATGACCGTTATTTGAACAACTGTAGAAGTTTTAGATGAATTTTGATTAGAGTAGGGTTTCTCCACGCCGGAGTCACGGGTCAAAAATGGTCACACTCACACTCACAGTTGTGAACAAAATTTTGAGTGAAAAGAATTCGCACAAGTTAAGTTAAATGTATGGCTTACCTAAAGTGTGACATGATGCAGCGTCTGTTTTTTGTTTGTCTTTGTTGAGTTTCCCTCTCTCTTGCTTTGATGAATCTGTGAAATAGCGATAGCACGTCGGGTGATATCCACCAAATTCTGGTACTAGTAGCTTACTACAGCAGCCAGTACCTATCGACCAGTGCATCAGGTCCAACTTCGCGTAAAAAGGCTCTCGCTATATCAGCCTGATACCCCACTAAATCTTTCCAAATATTCACACTGCTTACAAATGTGTTCCACCGTGTGGTCGTGAAAGGTTTGAGATCTTCGGAAACACTAGAGCAATGAGCAAAACATCTATTTTTTGACGAATTTCGATAACATTTTGCATCGACAGACATGATTACGGCAAACAAAGCGCCTGTATGTACACGTGACTTGCGAAAACGCAGTACCAAAGCCGGTTAATACAACTTTTCTGATTGGCGGACTAGCGATAATCTGTCAATTTGTCGATCTGATGGGCCAATCAGATGAGTTTATAGTCTTAGCAACGTAAGTGGATTAATTACGCGATTTGATTGGACGATTTTATTGCAATAATATTAACCCTTTTTCATCAAAATATTAAATAATGCCCCAATTCCCAGTGTGGGAACTAACAAATTTATTTCCTAAAAATATAATGCTTATTTCTTAGATAAGTTTCAGGTAGTCACAACATGTGGAGTACAAGACAAGCGTTAAAATCGGCTCGCCCTATGGTCTAATACAGTGTACATGTTTTTAATCATTCTTTGGAGAAAAAAATTCTTCCAAATGGTAGAAACATGTTACAAATTATCTCCTTTGCAGTCTAATTTATCTTGTGTGAAAAATCAAATTCTATCGATAGTCGATACCCAATATTTTCAAGGGCAAACAAAACTGATCAATGAACACAGAGTGTTTTCATGCTATAGATCTAGGCTACATTTTTTTTTTTTTAATAGGGATTGCCCAATATCATCTGGACTTGAGAAAGAAAGGAAAAAGAGGGGGGGGGGGGGGACATGGCTTTTGCTTAACTGATGGTACATGTATGTTGATCTCTGATTTTGCAGTTTCCAGATGAAGGCTTTATATTTTTGCACATTCACAATTTCACATACAGGTACCTGTACACTGTACATGTAGAGTCAACAATTACAAGTCTGTATATGTTTCATGTCAAGTCATGATGTAAAGTGCTGGTACACATTGTCGAACAGGAAACAAATTATGACGATAGTGCTGCCATCAACCCCACCTGATAAAATAACCACTGTGCTGATAAAAAAAAATCCAGACATTTACACTGTGTCAACAACATACGTACATTATCTACATGTAACCATGGTGTTAACAATATGATTTTCTCAACAATTACATACATGTACATTTGTACGTACAACATGTATTTGTACTACTTTCTCTAGCATTTATTTACTGCAGTAAAATCAATGTTACAGGGGGTCAAGGCTATAATCAATGGTTACAAGTCGTGAGTATATTCTTCCCCCAAGCCCTTCGCAGGTAGGTGGGTGATAAGACAGTGGGTGGTGAGACAGCGATTAGTAATACTGCTTCTTCAATCATTTCAATGATTCATACCTACTGTACCACTGCTTGACTGCAGAGTATGAAACCTGGCAGTTAATGTACAAAGTCTACTCCAATAGTGACTCAGCCCATACTCGAGCTGATTCCTGCGATGACTGTCTGAAACCTTTCAATATTTTACCAACTGGAATAACTGGTAAGGCCTATATTTGGACATACACTGTACATGTTGTCAGTATGATGTACATGTAACTAGAGCCTAGAGGGTTTCTCATTTTCCTGTTTAGACATTGCATTAAAAAAATTATCCTTTAATATTATATTTCCAAAGATTTCATTGGCTTCAATTACTTTTGTTTCTTTAAGATGCATACAAAATATACTACATGTAGTCTAGTAAAAAATTAAAAGAGCAAACATTTCTGCAAGTACTCTGTTAGAATTAAATATTGCATTTGAAAGTAAACGTACATGAATATGTACATGTATGTACATACACAATACACATTGAAACAAAAATTGTTACACTACTGTAAGAAAAAGTGTGTCTTTTAATAAGGCTCTCTTAAAATCATAAAGGGAAGGGCAGAGAATTCCACAGAGCTGGAGCCCAAGCCACAAAGGATTGGTCTCCATCTTGCATATTAGCAGGATGTACTGCAAGGAGGTGTTGTGATGAAGATTGAAGTGTACGTACTGGATTGTACTTACAAATTAGATCTGACATATAAGATGGAGCAAGATTATTCTGTGTTTTAAAACACATGATAAAAATCTTGAATACAGTACAACATGTTTTTTTCTATGGGCAACCACATACTGTACCGTAGTTTCTTTAGAAGGGGAGTAATGGAATCTCTTGAACGAGCACCCACTATTACATCCTTGCTGCTGTGTTTTGAATTCTCTGAACCCGGTGTACATGTAATTCCTTTTTCAGAAGGCCATACAACAATGAATTACAATCATCAACATAGGAGTGATGGCACTGATGGGACATTATGAAAGCATGAACAAGTATATTAATAAATCTTCTATTTCTTGCCGGATCTGTCTAATTCTTCTGGAATGGCCATGCATGCCAACTGACATAATAATATTCTGTTCTTGTATAGCGCATATCACATTATAACGTCTCCATGCGCTTCCAAAGAGCTTTGGCAATTGATGCCCCGGCTTTAGCATGGCTGCCATTTCAGCGCTCTAGCATTTCAAGGACTTAATTCCTGCCAGGTACCCATATATCCCACCTGGGTCGAGTGTGGCAAGTGTAGATTAATGTCTAGCCAAAGGACATTAGTGCCGCAACGGGACTCGAACCGCGGACCTTGTGATCCACAGTCCAGTGACATATCCTCTCGACCACAACACATTCAGTATGTACATGTACTGTAGTACTGTACAATCTCTTCTTGCAAAGAAAATTTACAACAATCATCATTATCTTTTTGCATTCTCTTCCTGATGTACATCCTTTTGAGGTGAAGAATTTGTAGAGATTATGGAAATTGAAGACATATTAAAATGTAAATGATAAATCCATGTTTCCGCTGGCTTTTTTTTCTTGGTTGGATAATTGTGAAAGATGAATGACATGTTTAGTTGTTTACCATATTGTCATGATATTAAATAAAATAATATGACAGATCAGGTTACCTTTGCATCAAGGTTTCATCTATGAACTCAAAGGTGATCCATTTCAGGATGGGATTTTTTTTGAATGGCTTAACTGATCAAATGCTGTCCCTCAAATCGGCAAATCAATAACAATCTTCTTTTACTACACTGTTTTATGAAAATGCAATGTCTCTGAATGTGTATGTACAAGTATGAACTTTGTCAACAAGTTGAAAAAGTTGCCAATTTATATTTTAAAAAAATAATGTTGAGCCTCTCTAAGTGTGTTGCCAATTTAAGAATTTCATTTTTTTTTTTTTTTTAAATCATGATATCAAACCTGATATGATCATGCAAGAAAAGAAACATGAACACAATGTGGGCAGTAATTTTTGCCATTTCTACACAATATTCATGCATCTACATTGTACATGTACTATGGGGCTAAAAATCAAAAGTTATTGAGCCAAACCATTGAAACCACAAAATGGTTCCTCTCTCTAAAGGAATAATGTTGTACATGAAGGTACATGTAAAACCTGTACTGTATGACTAGTGACCTACATGTACAGTATACATGTACAAGTACTGCACACTGTATTTAAGACAGTAATATAAAGTGACTTGACATTCAGCGTGTACATTTATAAGCATGACGTTACTAGCGGCTTGTAGTTGAAAGTCATACCAGGGAAATGATAGAGTCAGAGAACATACTTACAACATGAATGTAGGTTCATGTATGGCTCCTATTCATAAAATGGACAAAATTGCAAGTTAAACTAGTACGCATGCACAAACCCTTGTCAGTCATAGTGTGTAATGGTTTCTGCACTGTGAGACTATGCAGACTTCACGGTCTACTGCACCCCATAAGGCTCTGTACTTTACACAGCCAGAGACCAACAAGGTTAGGCTCTGCTCACCACTTTCTTGATTTTGCTTTAGTTTTAGTGTCAATTTCAGATGAAATTCACTTATATTAACCCATGGCTGTCAACTTTGAGAAACAGCTTGAAGGGAGTTTTTTTTGGGGGAGAAAATATTAAGTGCCAAATCCAGCCAGCCACTGAATAAGCGGGGGGTGGGGGTGGGGGGGGGGGGGGGGGGTTAAGAGCACTTTTTTTTTTGGAGTGTACGATATGGTTTGACGGGAGGTTTTTTCATAAACCGGGAGATTCTATATCGTTGGCGGGAGAGCGGGAGGAAGGAGTGGTGGCGGGAGTTTCCCGCTACAAGCTTTTTGGGCGGTGGGAGAATGAGCGTGGTGGCGTGAGACTCCCTTCAAATGCGGGAGGATTGACAGCCCTGATTAACCTGATTTCAAAACTGACTTGGTTTAACTTTTCCGCTGATTTAAAGCATCAACCGTCAAGCTCTTTAAAAGCCTGTAATCTGTACGAAATTGCTATTTTTTTTTTAATACACTCTAAACAAAATACTTCCAGCCATGAATGAAAGGGAAGAAATGTCTTGTATAGTTCTATTATTTATTTTATTCACTGGTGATTTTTTTTTCTGGGATAAGGAGGTGGACACTTGGCACTCAATGAATCAGTTAACCAACTTACACTTGGATTAAAAGTAACATGTAGTACACTTTTGTGAACTAATATGTATCAGTGCCTCAGGGTATACATTGTATGTATCACTTTTATTGTACATGTAGTACATGTACAGTACATGCAGACTTTACACTGTTGCATGTTTACAATACCTTTTCAATAAGCTGACAAATTGACAATGCATGTTTATATTGTCTATGTCATTACTCATTAAGTGTACAACATGAGGGTACAATATCCAGTTTACATGTACTTCTCTATGCTTTCAAATTACAGTCAGTGTATACAAGTGCCTACAGGTTTTTACATGTTATGTACACTGTACATGTATATTGCTACAGTACATACATGTACGGTACCTGTAAATGTAACACTAACACCCTACACTATAAAGCCAACATGTACTGTATGTTCTATCCTGGACATAGCACCATGCATTAATCAACATTTGCCACTCCATACCCAGGAGAGAAATGGGGACCAGCTGGTAGGTCGAAAGCCTACAAAAGTTTTTATGTTAGTAATTGCCATATGCTGTCACAGTGACCATATGGTAACAATAATCCAGAGGGAAGGGAGATGGTGCATATTGTGATTGAATGAATCCGATGACCAAGGTAATCAGTAAAGTGCTTTGAGAGGGTATTTTGTATTAAGCTCTATACCGTGTGTCTCAAAAAAAACGTAACACTTTTGAAATGGTTGCCAAATTGAGCATATATAATTTTATGAAAAAATGTCTATATGTATGGAAAGCTAAAGGACCAACCTTTCATATGATATGAAAAAATTAAAAAAAAATCATGCTTCGATGGACAGTGTTCACTTAAGTTAGAGGTATGAAAATGGGCCTGCGCAGGATTTTTCCTTCCAATTTTGGACAGGTAAATTACTTGTAACTTACAAAATAAGGTCGATATGAGATATTCATGATCGATGGATCAAAAGGATATTTTGAATCAAAAGGATATTTTGAATACCTCGAATTCTGGTATTTTCAATGCATAATGAATGATGTACTTAGCTATTACATGTTTGGGTCATTCATAAAACCTGAATAAAATGTGATTGATGATCCACCAAACTTACGGAAGAAAACTGATAAAGAAAAGGCAAGGGGTAGGTGATGGGATGGGAAAAGGTTGTGGGGGGGAGGAGAGTGGGTTGCATAATGTCAATTATGATTTTGAATACGGTATTTCAATTTAACATTTTCCCATTCTTCCTTCATCCTGTTCACATCTACCAGATCAATGATACAATAAGATGGGAGTGGAAGTTGGTGTGTGTGTGTGTGTGTGTGTGTGGCAGGGGTGGTGTTTGGGGATTGATAAATGACAGAGAGAAAGGACTGGTATTCAAAACATCCTTTTAACTCTTAATCCATCGATCATGAATATCTCATATCAAACTTATTTTGTATGCTAAAAGTAACTTACCTGTCCAAAATTGGAAGGAAAAATCCTGCGCAGGCCCATTTTCATACCTCTAACTTAAGTGAACACTGTTCATCGAAGCATGATTTTTTTTTCAATTTTTTCATATCATATGAAAGGTTGGTCCTTTAGCTTTCCATACATATCAACATTTTTTCATAAAATTATATATGCTCAATTTGGCAACCATTTCAAAAGTGTTACGTTTTTTTTGAGACACACGGTATACATGTACATGTAAATCCAGATTATGTGTAGCATCATGCATGATCATCTTCATGAAAAACATACAGTACTTTTGAGCCTACTGCGTTTGTTACTATTCCCCGCCAATATCATCACAAAAGACTGGTACATTACATGTACATGTACAGTATGGGGGAATTCCCTCCTAAATTCCCGAGCCCCACTTATAATTGTACCACATCAAAACAGGACAGTCAGTCTCTGAATAAACTGCATGTACTTGTCCACAACAATGACAGTGCAAGTTTACAATGCAAATTAAACAACATGTTTCAGAAATGATGTGATGAAGATAGTGATGATGATCCACAGCACTTGTAAAGCGCTACATGTATTTACATGTCACTGTTTCAAACATTCAAAGGTGCCCGCTCCTCCAAACTTACGGACTACACATTTGCTTTTAAACAGAGGGGTTGTGATGCCTGCTTTAAAGGGCAAGTCCACTCCAAAAATAACATTCTTTCAATAGAAGCTGTAAAATCAGACAAACCAATCAAAAAGAGTTTGAGCAAAATTGGGTAACTACCGGTAATAAGAAAGTTATGAATTTTTGAAAAAATATGTAAAACTATAGAACAATGTAAATCACTACACAAATTGCCAATTTGGTTATCAGTTTGTGACGTCATGTCCTCACTATTAATCAATTCCTTTATATAGTTTTAATCCCAATAATTTCTCTTTTTATCACTGAAAACTTGATTTCCCCATGCCTTTGCCGAGGTTATATGATTTGTATCATATTGCGTGCATGACATGGCATAAAATATTTTATGAACTTTGACGAATTGATATTATTTTCTGAATATTGTATATTCATAATTATTGATTTTTATTGAGTTTCCAATTTGTCTTGTGATGTATAAATTCAATCCTGTATCAAACAGCTACACATATGTACAGTAGGCCTATTTCTATTAGTGGTAAGTAATGGCCTACATTACAAAGAATACAAAATTCCTACAAAATAATCTAGTTCTGAACCAATTTTACTATTGTTTTTGCATCACAGATTCCTACAACTCATTTGAGTGGTGCATGAAGGCAACCAGCTGTAGGCCCACATACAGTACATGGACTACTGAAATAATGTACAAATATCATGACGTAGTGAATTATAAGCAATGAATATACACCACCCTTCCCTTTTTTTCTTCTTACCTCATAGATGTTGGGATGCCACATTTTTGTGTGGAACCTGAATGTTGGAGGCGAATACGGGTAGTCGTGTGGAAACTTCATCATTGCCTACTCAATCCAGGAAGAGATGCAAAAGAAAGAATGAAACAAAAGAAGGAGAAAAATAAAGTTACTGGTAATAAGGTGGCTCACAGACACCGACTACCATAAATTGAATTGCACATTAGAACAGGTAGACTCTACATCACAATTGTACTTAACCAAAATGTGAACAAATGAAATACAGACAGAAACATATTGTTCTTACACTCTTACAGGTGAATTTACATACTGTACATACATGTACATGTATATCAATTTAAAAAAAACAAGTGCTGATTACAGTACTACTACAGTATGATCTAAAGTTTAAAAAATTATAACTTCCTTTAAAATTCTCTGTCTCTTACTGATACAAACACCTGTACATACAACTGTACATGTACATGTACATTCATACAAATGCATGGAATTCCAGACAACTCGCCACAAAGACAACCCGCCCCAAGACAACCCGCCACAATACCCTGGACATCTCGCCACAATACCCTGGACAACTCGCCACAGGCGAGTTGTCCAGGGTGGGGTGCCTTTTCGGACAACTCGCCACACTTTTTCTCCCTCATGATTTCTAGATCTAAAATCCCTCATCTTAGATGAAATTGTCATTTTCATGATTTTCGCGCTTTTATAAACACAGTCATTACAAAGAATAAAGAATAAAGCTGATTTCCCTTGCAACAATAATATATTTTTGACAAACGAAGGCGTACGATCGGCAGATCATTGGGATAACTTGGTATTTAGATCTAGAGGTCTATAGCAGCTGCATTTTCTGTCTCAGAAATTGTTTAATGGTAGGTTACTGGAAGCACTGGCGTACTGATGGGTGGGGGGGGGGGGGGGGTGGTTATTTGACCCGCGAAATAAAATTGAAATGTGATTTATTTCTTGATTTTCTGGGTTAGTTTCGTCAGAGGCGGCATTCTTCATTGGGGGGGGGGGGGGGACACTGTGCCCCCACTTTTTTAGGTTCCCCTAAAGTGCCCCCTTTAATGGTAGGAATTCATGGAAGGGTACTGGAAGCACTGGCGTCCTGATGGGGGAGGGGCAGTTGACCCACGAAATAAAGTTGAAATGTGGTTTATTTCTAGATTTTCTAGGTTAGTTTCGCACAGTCCAAAATAGATTCTTGTTGCGGGTCGTGTTGCAAGCCAAGGAAAATCATCTTCATTCTTTATAGAACAGCTCTCAAAATACCCACAATTTCCATGTTTCTTGTCATGACTGTGTTTACAAAAGAATAATGAATACATAAAATGACAATTTCATCTAAGATCATGAAGATGAGGGATTTTAGATCTAGAAATCGTGAGGGGAAAAAAGTGTGGCGAGTTGTCCAAAAAGGCACCCCACCCTGGACAACTCGCCAACTGGACAATATTGTACATGTACATGCACATGTACGAATGTACATGTAGATGTACTGTGTATGTT